>CEMM01322489.1:48256-59251 GCA_900068975.1 Hygrocybe conica | reverse complement strand
AGTCAGGGTCGACCCATTCAATACCGTATTTTCTCCCCTTCCCGCAGCGTAAACCACGTCGTTGACCACCATCGCAGCAAACAGCGTCAGCGACAATGAACGCTCTTTTTTCTACCAGCGTCGGTGTTGGTGTCCGCCTCTTTGTGAATTCGATCGCCAGCGACGGTCGCCTTGGGGCCGCTTTGGTTGGTCTTTTCGAGGGCATCATTCTCTACCATTCTCGTCCCGGAACACCCTCCTTCGACGCCTCATCCAATCCTTACGCTGCATATGGTCTGCGCATCCTCATAGATCTCCTCTACACGCAGGGTTTTGTCAGGATGGCGATCGTCTTGCTCTGGACCGTCTTGGGTGTCGTTGTAGCGGATGTCCTTCAGACCTTCGCCGACGACGGTCGTTCTCGGTCCAACAAGTCCCATTCAACCCCGAAAGACAAGACAGGCCGATCATCTAAACCAGGCGAACCCGTCGCTGAACATCGGCGTTCCTCCCGGACCCACAAACCATTGGACATTCCAAGTCCATCAAGACGGCTTGCACGATCTGCTCCTCGAGTCTATGATGAAGTTCTACCTGGCTCGATGATGCCAACGTGGCCCGTAGGTCAGAGCGATTTGAGTCGGGCGCCGGAATCGACACGATACACCCAGTATAATGCGGACCACGACTTGCTCTCATCTCCAGTAATCCTGAATAAAGATTTACCTAGCCCTTCCCTCCCAGGCAAGTTGCGTATTCATTGCTTTCAGATGATTACTCAACTCCTTGTAGCTGTCAACGATCCGACCGTTGTGGAACAGGTTCCTGAACCTTTGAACCTGGATGACTCTCAGTTAATCGACACCGAGGTCCTTATCGAAGATATTCCTGATGGGGCCGAACTGGATGAGATTTCTCCGATTGACCCCGTCATCGATCAACCGGTTCCAGATGACGCTCCCGAAATCCCCCCCGCTGGGTTGCCAGGCATACCGTTGACACTCGCCTCTGAACAGTCTCCGGAACGCATTGTTCAGGATGTCGCTGACGCGAGGGATCAAGCGGAACGCGATGGCGATTCAGATGGCGAAGCCGTCCCAGTGGATGAAAATGCGATACCCCTGCCTGTTACCGTCCACGACACCTCCACAGATCATATCGATATCACCATACCGAATCCTGCTGACATCTCCGCCTCTGTCGATACACCGTTGTCGGCGCTTCCTCAGGACAAGGCCACTCTTACGGCGCAGGCTCGCGTCTGGAGAGGCAAAGCTGACAACGCCGAACGGGAGAGGGACCGTCTTGAAGCTACACGTAAAGAGGCTGCTCGGGAAGGCAGGGCTAAGGACGTCATTGGACTCGAATCTCAGAGAGATAAAATGGCTGCCAAGGCGCTCAGATATCGTGAAAGGGAGGCACAACTATTCCACCGTGGTGAGTTTGTCGTCGTTTTTCTCAATGTCAGCAGTGCTAACATTTATATCTTCCAGCCGACAACTTAGACCTACCCCCTGGAACGATTGATGTCCACCATTCAACTCCGTCATCTGCGCTTAAGTTGATCAAAGAGAAGTACGTAGTGATGCTGAAAAACAATGAACCGCAACTCCGTGTTATCGTCTCGATGGATGTGAACTGGCGAAAGCAAGTACAACACGGACTAGAAATGTCAGTGGTTTCAGTTAACCGTTACCACACTACAAAATGCTCACCCTGATCAATAGTAATCGCTTCCCGTGCTACGTCGACCCGTACAGAAAGCAATGCTTTATCTTGACTGTGCCCCCCTGAAACATCGGACTAGATTGGTTGCCCTGCGAAGTTGTATTCTGTTCCCTCTGCTCTACGGTTACGACGTTGACGAATGTGATCTACGTGTTTGTATTATTACTTTCTGTATACGTAGCAAATTTCTGTAGCCAAGCGCTTAGTGCTTACTTAGTTCCAATATATTATACACCTTGTTCACACGCTGCTCCGACGTGGTCATTCCGACTCATCACCAGCACACCCAACCCTCACTAGAGAAAATCATGGAAATATTCGACGTCGACGACGGCCGTCCCGACGAGGGGATCAATATTCCGATATGGAGAAGAGTGCGTATTTTCCTGCCCTTCCAGGTCGACCTAGCTAACCTCGCATTGGATCCCAGCTGTTTCGACGTCGTCCACGCACATTGCTCTCAGCAATCACCTTACCCTTCCATGTCCTCGTTTCATTGACCCGCTTTGTCTTTGGCATCCTCCGTCTGCCTCTACCACATCTACGTTTCACGTATTTTCCCCTCCTCCGGTCATTGTCGGGCCCGTCTGTCTCACGGAGGGGTCCAGATTGGTGGGTAAGAGCCCTCGAGGAAGAAACGGGTGCCGTGTGCATTGGCCGCGCGCGAATCGGACAGACTGCTGCGGTGTCGGGGATCAGCGCAGGACCGTCCAGTCTGACGCCTAGGTTCGGGAACGATGAGCCCATCCAGACCAGGAAAATACTTCCCGACTTCTCTATGGAAACGTACGAAGAAGTTCTGCGGACATGCGAAAGAGAAGCTAGAATTGCATGTATCATCCTCGTATGCGAGGAGCACGACGATGTCTCAGATTTCAAAAGGTACACTCCTTCTTGGGGTACTTGCATACTGTTGCTAATACAATGGTCCTATGTTCTCAGAACAACTCTCACAAACCCAGCTTTTGTTCGGCTGCTTTATGACAATAACATTTTGGTCTGGGGAGGAGATGTCAACAGTCAAGATGCTTGGAGTGGTGAGTTTTCACTAAATTCCCTCGCCAACGTGGGACCCACGAACGAACCCTTTAGCCTCCCAGAAGCTCCAAGCTACTACATACCCATTTGTAGCCTTCTTGGCCCTCCAACCCTCTCGTCATTCCAATTTTTCCACTACGCGTAACGTAGCCTCACCAAGGCTCGTCGTGCTCTCGCGCCACCAAGGCGCTTGCGTACCTTCCACCGCTCCTACATCCCCTCAAACTCTCACCGAACACCTCCAGCAACAGCTCTTGCCCCGTGTGAAACCGTTCCTCGAACGCATCCGTGTCCAGCAAAGAGAAAGGGACCAGGAGCGTATGCTGCGCGAGGAGCAAGACCGAGCCTTCCAAGACTCTGCTCGGAGGGACAGAGAACGGATTGAAGCCCGGATGGCTGCAGAGAGAAAGGAGGCAGAAGAAAAGCAAGCTCGGGACAGGGAGCTCAGGTTGGCGGAAGAAAGACGACAACAGGAGCTTGAAGACGCCAGGAATCGCGAGAAAATACGAATGGAATGGCGTCGGTGGACGAGAAGGGAACTCACCCCTCCAGAGGCCGAAAAGACATGCAAGGACGTCCTAAAAATCGCCTTCCGATTGCCTGGCGACAGACAGTTGCGACGTCAATTCCACCCGAGCGCCACCCTCACCTCCCTCTACGCCTTCGTCGATGCTCAGCTCATTCCTACACATTTGTCTCCGGGAGATGACCCGATCGCGCCGCCCAATAGAAATCTCTCCAGTGACCCCAATCACACCCTTGATGAACACATCACCAAGCAATGTCCATCGGCAGACGGCTGGTGGGGCTTCAAGATGGTCTTCGCATATCCTCGACAAGAAATCAAATGGGAAGCAGGTCGAAGACTCTCTGACGTAGCTGTGCTGAAGGGGGGAGGGCAGATCATGGTCGAGATGATCGAGCCAATCGGTCATTCCACCAATTTCAGTGACGAGGAAGATAGCGACGACGAGGACTCTTAGAGTGTACCGTAGCTGTACGAGATTGATTACCGAAGTATCGTAGACCTTACTGTAATTATACTGTTGTCTGAGCCCCGGCCGTGCTCATAATGGCTTGCTTCGCCTGCTTGTCTCGATACCTGCCAGTCTCCAGCAAGATAGCCTCAAGAGTTGGCCAACTCATCCACGGTGGTCGGTCGGGGTCGTAATCATCACTGGAAGGTTCATTTGGCCGATGTCTGTCCCAGCGAATGCCGCTCACAAACGCTTTTAATTGCCTCCTGGCGTCTGCTGAAGTCGTCATCTGAAGGTCCCCAGTCGCATACGGTTGAATCCGTGGGCCGTCCGGTTTCGGTGCGTCACGAAATCGGAATTGTGGAACGGGAGATTCGGCTTTGAACGAGACAGGGTCCCACGTTCTTCGCTTCTGTTTCTTCACGCTGCCTTCCACGATTCCATCCACGTCGATCGAACACTCGGACATCCGGGATCTCTTGCGAGATCCACGCGAAACTAAGCGCAAATCAATATTTGGTACGCCAGATATGAACTCTGTGCTTTGCCCGAGTGCAGGCGGTGCTGGAGATGGAGACACCTTTGAAATGCGGGACGAACTAGCCACGGGGCGAGCGGTAAATGATGATGCAGATCGAGAGCGGAACTGGTTCGCTGGCGGGGAAGGAACGCGATGTGTTTTCGACGTGGATCGTCTAGTTGGCTCAGCTGTTCTCTCGAGCACGGACAATGGATTTTCGGACGCTGGCGTGCTCGGTCTCTGCTTGCCCTTGTCCTTGGCATTTGTGTCACGCATGAAAGCCGGCGCTCTCCAGGTTTCCGGGTCGTGATCGGACACAAACTTCCACAGGTGGTTGTTGGAGCCAAGCAACCGCACAGGTGACTTGGCATCCCGTTTAGCGTCATGGTGCAATTGTGAAAAACTGGGCTGTTCATCTGACAATGAACCATCGACAACTGGCTTCGGATCGACCTCAGCAGTTGAATCCTCGACCACGTCGGATTGCGATTTGCCGAAAAGAGATTCATCGGCCACGTAGGATTGCGTTTTGCCAAAAAGAGATGCATCAATTTGAGCATCGTCATCGTCCATTTGATCTCCCTGCGAATCCGGCACAATGGAATCACTGTCTTCGTTGCGCAAACTTGGGGCTTGGCTGTCATCAACCCCACCGGCCTGGTCCTCGCCGTTTGCTTCCTCACCCTGCTCTTCACCAGCAATGGAGTCCTGCGGTGGCTCTGTCGCAGCTGTCAAACTGATGCCAGAGTCTTCTCCCGGCCGCGGCAACGTAAATAAACCATCGGAGGACTTGTTCATGATCTCTGAATTTTGATCAGTCATGGATTGGTCGCCGTCATAACCGTCAGGTTGCGTAAAGAGATACGACTGGATGTGAGACTCGTCCTCTTTATCCTCTAAAGCACGGTCTGGTGTGAAGGTTCCGGGGGACAATTGGGATTTGGAAAGGATTTGTGACGGTTGTGATTGAGATTGTGACGTATCAGAGTTAGGGGCTAAGATGCGAGGGTGCGAGGAAGAGTTTGGCGGAGGTGGCTGAACAGGATAGGGTACCCTCCGCACGACTTGAGCACGGGTCCGCTGGTGTGCAATGAGCGAGGAATTGGGTGTCGACGTCGAAATCGGAAGTATCGAAGAAGTTGGAGACGGATGTGGGGGCGACGATGTTGGGGGGGATGGAAAGGCATCCAGCTTCAGAATTTTACGACGTTGATCAGGTTTTGATGGTTTGCAGTCAAAAGTACTGGGCAACACCCCATCGTCCTCCTCGAGCTTGATAACTGGCGACTGATGTGCACGTCTGCAATCCTGAGACTCCAGATCTGGAAACCGATTACCATGAGGTTCGGGAGATTGCGAAGCAAGCCATTCTTCGGGCGGGGGTGTGGTCTGCTGATCACGGGCTGGAGGTGAACCGAGATCTGAGGGAGGACTGGATCCCAAATCCAATGGATTGGAGCAGGCCCGTGTTCGTGGCCGTGCTGCTTCAGAAGTCTCAGCTGAAGGTCTCCTGAGCGGTGAAGGAGGTTGGTTCGATGCACGCCCTGAAGTTAACGCAGCAAACATGAACTGAAGGGGGAAAGTGAACATACAGTCAGAGGGCTCACCTAGATTTTCACAAGTTGATTGGTTCGGGCCAAATGTGAGAGGATTTCTGACTGTATCCTGTAAATGCAATTAGCAGATGATATCCATGGAAAGAGAAAATTCCTCTTACCCGCCAACTCCTTTCATAATCTTTCAAGGAGCCAGGCTGATAAGGCATGGATTTTTCGGGAATCTTACAATCTTGAGGCTTGACACCATGAGGATGAACCCCATTCCGTTTCTTGGGAACCACGGGGAGTGGGTCCCGAATTTTGTCTTGACGAGGGTCATGCTCGGGGTGGGCATCGCGAGGTTTCTTCCTCTCAGCCAAGATGTTGCTATAGCAGGGTTCGTGTGGTTTGGTGGAATCACTAAACTGAACGGGGAACTTACCAGCCGCCACCATCTCTTCTTAAGCCTTCCGACCACAGACGTATGTCGTCATTCGCCTCGATATCCTGAGGATCGCCCCACTGAGCCTCACCGATACTTCCGATGATCGATACGCAATCAACGTCCAGAGCTAGAAATGCCATTTCAGACATTCCATTTCCATTGGGCAGGGGTACACGAGCGAAGAAGGGTCTGAAGGCTTTGATAGAAACCAGCGCGGTCTTATGTTCCGTTAACCGTTTATTGGTGGACCTGAGTTGAGAGAGTTGACCATTGCACCATACAAGGAATAACACCAGACGATACCGAGCATATTCTGCAAGAGCCGCTTTGGTGAAACGGACGGGAATTTTGTGATGCTTGTCTGACAGCTTCGCCCATAGGCAATCATCCTGCGATGCTATTCCATACGTGAGGAACTGTTTTCCAGCGACAGTTGGAATTGTCATGACATGAGCTGTGAAATCACAACAGTTCGGCGTACTTCGACCAGCTGTATTTTCTTCTTCTTTTCATGGAGAGGTGTGCTCTGTAGGTTACCGCCAACGGTCTCACCAATACCCACGAGGTATTCCACGAGCCATGGACGGATTGACTCTGCCATAGCGCCCGGTTGGTTGATTCGGGATTTGTTTCCGGACAAGTCACGCGTTTGTGACGTTCGCGTCTGGTTCCCTTCAAAAACTCAAGACGGTGGTATCAACACCACAGAATCTATTCAAGACATTCGGGTTGTTCTCGTTATGCGACGGATTCTAGTCCAGCACCGCATACTTCTTCAAATGCTCAGGAATTGCGTCTTCCAATCCTTTCGCCTTCAACCATGTCTTGGAGAATAACCGACTCTGGTAACGGTATGCCCCATCACAGATGAGGGTTGCCACCTTCGAGCCTGTTGTGGTGATCGTCAGAATTATTGCGATAAAAGCAGACGGTCGGGTGACTAATACCTGGACCGAGCTTCTGCGCAAGCTCTACAGCAGCAACGACATTCAGCGCCGAGCTAGCGCCGATGTATAACCCCTCGCTGTCCAGGAGTTCGTACACCATGGCAATGGATTTCTCGTCCGCGATGTGCAGTGATCCTGACAACTCGGTGACAAAAGTTGCCAGATTATTCGTAACGCGACCTTGGCCGATCCCTATAGACGTACATAATCGAAAGAGAGATTTTCTGGATGTGCACTGGAACGAACCTTCTGTGATGGAGCTTCCGCTTCTCTCAACCAGCTTACCGCCACTGGAAACGTATGAATGCAACACACTTCCAGGTGGGTCAGCCAGCCAAATCTGCGTCTTTCCGTTGCTCTTCTCTTTGAGATACTTGCCAATACCAGCCAATGATCCCCCGGTTCCTGTGGAACAGATGAACCCGTCGAGATCGCCTTTCGTCTGTTCCCATATCTCTGGACCAGTGGTGGTGTAGTGGGCGTGCGCGTTGGCAGTATTGTCGAACTGGTCAGTCCAGACCGAATTTGGCGTGTTCTTGGCATAATCTCGCGCCTGGTGATTGTAATTTTGGGGGTTTTCGTAAGCGACCGCAGGGACAGGGTAGACTTCAGCGCCCAACATCCGGAGGAGATCGATCTTTTCTTGGCTCTTTGTTACAGTTTCTCGTCAGTAAAAGCGCCCCCAGTAATATCGACGGTGACCAGATACCTGGGTGTTTGGCATGAATATAACGCATCTGTAGCCCCTCGCCCTGCAGACATGCGCCAATCCGATGCCAGTGTTGCCAGCTGTCCCTTCAACGACAACACCGCCAGGTTTTAGCCTATTCGTTCCGACAACTTGTCAACCAGCACCCTGCTTTAGATGACCATCAGGTACACTCACAGCCCTCTCTGTTCAGCATCTTGTATGATACCCAAGGCGGCACGGTCTTTGACGCTTCCGCCCGGATTCTGGAACTCCGCCTTGCCGTAGATGAGGCATCCAGTCCTTTCGGACAGCGTTTTCAGCAATATCTGGAAGCGGGGAAGAACGGCGTGAGCGATAAAGACTCGAAAGGTTGTGAGTCGACTGACCAATGGGGTCCACCCCACAGCGCCTGTAAAGCCATCGACGGGCACTGTCGTGGCCCAGCCCTTCGAACGGACTGTCGCTGAAAGGGTTGAAAGCAATCGCATGCGGGGGTCAACGAGAGGAATGGGTCAGTAAAAAGGTAGACGGCTGTCACCCAGCTCGTCATCGTCACGCCTTATTGCGAGGGCGGGGCGACCCTGGTCGACGTCGACGTCGTTCTTGGCCACTTCCGAGTCGGACATTAATTGGATGGGCACAGGATGGAAGTAGTAAACAAGGATTGGATTATACGGGTTCCTCTGAGGTCAGAGAAAAATGACAGGTGGACATAGGCGAAATAGGACATATGGAAGTGCACATAATAGATCGTGCCGAAGTTCGTGTGGGGCCATGAGCAGACGAGAGAAAGGGTATCGAGACAGAAAGTAGTTTTCTACGAACAGATATTCCAATGGAGAGATGGTGTGCACCAACGGACAGCGTTTATTGCTGGCGTTTCTTGACATTTTGCGAGAGCCATTGGAGACCCTCGAACAGACCCTCACCGGTCGTTGCGCAACTAGAATTTGGGGGAGATTAGAGGGAGCGCCCACGCACAGCAGGTCAAAACCGATCTCACCTTGGATGCACATACCACGACCGATCCCGCATTCTGTGCAGACCCAATTTCTCTGTTACTTCCGCAGGCGACATAGCTGAAGGGAGTCGGGGTTCAAAAGGACGGAGCAAGTGGAACGACATTCTTGAAACGCACCACCAGGAAGATCCTGTTTGTTCGCAAACACCAGCAGTAAACACTCCTTCATCTCCCGGTCACTCAATATCCGGTGAAGTTCCTGTTTTGCCTCGTCTATTCTCTCCCGGTCCTGACTGTCCACGACAAAGACGAGTCCCTGCGTTCCGGTGTAGTAATGTCTCCAAAGTGGCCGAATTTTATCTTGGCCCCCGACGTCCCAGACGTTGAACTTTACGTTCTTGTAAGTCACGGTCTCGACGTTAAATCCGACTAAAGAGCAAGGATTGTGATTAGAGGGGAAGCGGTAAACGAGAGGGATGATAAACGCACCGGTTGGAATTGTTGTGACTGATTGGTTCAACTTGAGTTTATACAAAATGGCTGATGAATGAGGTGTCAAACACCCCATCGAACGCTCGAAACGCACTGTAACATACTCGTTTTTCCTGCTGCATCAAGACCCAACATCAACAGCCTCATCTCCTTGTTGCCAAAAATCTTCCCTGTGTGAGCCCAGAGGAGTGAGATGGATGAACTGAGAGTACCGCTGATAGAAAAGACATACCCAATGCCTTGGAAAGATTTATACCCATTGTTGGTTATTTATTCGAAGGTAAAGAGTGACAAAGGCTGGTTGGTTTGTTGTTGACTCGTGGCAAATACGAACGCTAAAGAAAAGGATACCGTCCTCATCCAAATCAGGTAACGTAAGTCACACTGTCACGCTTTCCATATACTAATACTAATTAGGGTATCATAGTAGGACTTTGACTGAACACTTTCAGCCATGCATCGCCCATGTCCGACCGCAATGCCTCCATCCGTTGTCGGTACAACTCTGCCTGACTCCCTAGCTCTACAGCAGCAGGCGCTTCGTAAACAGACGAAGTCACTCGCGCTCTCCGAGCACTCGGCTTGCCAGAGATAGTCGCCGACCCGCGCTTTGTCGATTCCGCATTGGTCTCCGTATTCGAGAGGCTCGGTGAAGCGGGGGTATATTCCGTGTGGTGACGAGCATGCCTTGATCGCGTAGCAGCCCGTGACACGGTCTGCGCAACTGGTTCTGATGAAGTTGCTTCCGTTGCTTCCGAAACTAGCTTCGCAACCACACCCAGACCGCCTTCCTTCGGCGGTGTTGCTTGCACAGGGCTTCCGTCTCTCTTCCGTCCCGATCGTGGTCGAGAGCTCGAGTCTGAACCATAACGCGCGTGCGAACCACTCCGAGACGCCGATCCGTCGCTATGCTCCGCCTCACCATCCAATTGAACGATCCGGATATTCCGTCTTGGCTTCTGGACTGATGGCAACGCTACACCTGCTAGCTGCGGCGACGGTTTCGCCGAAGGCGGTGGTGATGGCTTGGCAGTCTGCTGTGCACCCACCGGTTTCGACGACGGGGACTGATGCACACGAACAGCGACAACGGGCGGCGAGTCTGCAGTCGTGGCAGATCGTTGGGAAGGCGTCTCTTTGATCACAGGTGATTGGATGCTGCGCTTCTCGTAAAAACCTGGGGGAGCGCCGTCGAGGGTGATCGTCTTGCCTTCCTTTGAAAAGTAGTCAAAGCAGGCGACGCGGTGATTGTCTTCTGCTTCCACAAATGGGTTTCCCTCGATCCAAACCTCGACAATGTGTGGCAGTGTAGCTAACCTCCCAACTTCTAAGCTTTCGTCGATCAAATTGTGGCGAAGATCGATGCGTTCGAGAGCGAGGAGACGTTCAATTCCACATATAGACTCGAGTCGGTTACGTGAGAGATTGAGATACAGGATCTGCCCTAGATGTGTGTATATGCCTAGAACAGAGTCGATCATATTGTCGGATAGATTGAGGGAAATGAGGTTGTAGAGGACTGAAAGACCTCTGGGGATGGAGACCAACAAGTTGGACGAGAGGTCGAGATGTGTGATGGATGTCAGGTACTGCAGCGGCTCTGTTGGTAGGAATGTGAGGGCGTTGTCGGATAGGGACAGACGTTTCAATCCTGCCCACTTGAGCGGCGAGAGCTGGTT
>CEMM01322489.1:22611-33813 GCA_900068975.1 Hygrocybe conica | reverse complement strand
ACTGGGACACAACTTTCCCACGGTTAGCCTCGTGCACCTGTTTATTATTTTATTATTCTTTTTGTGGCGGAGCTGGTGAGTAGCTGGTGCAGAACAGTATACAGTATATTATACGCTCTCTGGTGGTGGTCGTGGGGCACTGCTCTCGCTTTCCTTCGCTACAGCGTGCTCAGCATCGATTCGTTCCCGGGCACGCACAACTTTTGATTGCAGATAGTGTGAATGTGATGGCGGCGCAGCCTGCTTGCCACCCGTGGTCGACTTGGCAGGCGCAGGTGATGGCGAATTCGCTTTGAACAGATGCTCGTAATGCTGCGCACGGTCAACTTCAGCCATTTGCAATGAACAATATCAATAACCGACCTTTTGCACGACCTCGAGGCTCTCGCCACGTTTAACATTTAGAATTAAATGTGCCTCGTCCAAGGTCATCCGATGCTGCCGAGTCAATTGGTCCGTAATAGAAGACGAGGAGGCGTCTTTCAGACCAGCGATGTCGCTGCCGAGCATGCCCTGTGGCGAATGTCTCGCATCTAACAAGCACATTGTCAACACGAGGCGTCCAGTCGTCTGTGCCAGTACACACCACGCACTTTTGACCGCTTGTTTGCCGGCCTCGAAAAGAGCCTTGCCGAAAATTTGTGTACCAGTGATGAGAATCTGGACAAGAATTTTCGGTGATGCCTGTGCACGCAAAACGTCGTCGATAAAACCTCTTCAACCAATACAGATTCCTCACCATATCCAAGGACACGAGGTCCGTCTACAGTCGCGGTCAGATGGAAAAGGAAGCGTGGGAAACCGTTCTGCCAGACCTCACACGACCCGAATGTCCTTTGTCTCGCCCAAAAAACGAAAATATGACCCTCCACAGACAGACCAAGAGAAGACCAAAAAACTTAAACAGTTTAGTCAATCCCGACCAACACTTGACAGTAAAGACAAAGGGAAATCGCGCTCAGCCGATGGCGAATTCACGATCGTGCAATCCACCTTACGTCTCGCGATCGCCCCCGTTTTTGCTAGCAATCCCAAGGCAGGAGCGGAGGAAATGTTGGACTCTATGGTTATGAGGTAATTCCACCGCGTCTTTCAGACACTGACTGATCAATCTGTTCAGATACATTCCAGCCTTGCGAGGCGTGGTTTTGGCTCATTCAAATATTCGCTTCCTCAACTCAATGGCTAAAATTATATCAGACTGTCCGTATATCGTCTGTGATATTGGCTTCGACGCGACAATATGGAGTCCGCATGTCGGCCTCCAACTTGGTATTCGTACCCACTTGCAACGACCTGTCTCGTTTACTCAAAATTCTCTCCTTCTCCTTTTTAGCGGGGAAAATCAACCTGTGTTCTCCCGATCATATTTCTCTTCTCGTCCATCGGACCTTCAACGTTTCGATACCCCGACACCACATCCCGACCGACGAATGGCAATTCGAATACGGTGCCGCGGACAATGATCCCGAGTTCGGCCCAAACGCTGTCCTAGACGACGCAGATGCCTCCGGTGTACAAATTCCGGAGGAGCATGGAGATGTACCCGGCGGCAAATGGGTACACAAAATCACGGGGGAAAACTTGGGTGGTCCAAGTGGTAACTTGGATTTCATTGTTATTGGGTCTGATGTCATCCTGTGCTGCCTTGTGAGATTCTAACTTGTGCTCTTGCAGACTCACTGTGGCCAATGAAATGCTTTCGCTCCAAGGCTCTATTCAGGCCGATCCTTTTTCGCCTGAGCATATCCCCATCCCCACACCACTACTCCCAACGGCCTCCACAACTTCGGATGATGAGGCGGCCGTCGATCCTTCTACGGATGTCCATGCGGACGATGACGACGAAAGCGACGAAGACGCATTCCAGACGTATGGTAAAATATCCAGAAAGGCGGCTGTTCAGAAGCGAGAAGCCCTCGGGGTTGATGGGTTGAAGAAAAAGAAACGGAAGACCGAGGAGGGGAAAGAAAAGTCAAAGAAACGGAAAAAATCGTAGCAATTTCATGTAAAGAAAAAGCAGGCGCTACCAGGGCTCGAACCTGGGTTTCGAGAACGCAATAAGATCAGAATCTCGAGTGATAACCACTACACTATAGCGCCGTTTTCACTGTCTTGCCCTTCCTATCTTCACATCAAGGTACAACCAACACCTCTCTGGATGACCACCAACCCTTCCCACATTCTCATCGCAAGGCACTCCAGGGGACCCAACAACCCGTCTGCTGCACTCAGTTCGCCAACGGAGACCCATGCAGCTGCATCGGGCATATTTCGTTCCTCGGGCTCCCCACCATGGCTTCTCGAGGAAGGCGAGACCGACGACGTCGTGTCTGAGCTGAGCATCGACGACGACGAGAAGGCCATCGAGATCGATGACGCGTTCACGAAGCACAGCAGGTTTCCAGGGACCGTCAAAATCGTCGTCGAGAGCACGACATTCTGGTGCGTACGCAGCACCAATGAGTGGACCCCTTCGTGTTTTCTCGCGATGGATGATCGGACTCGCTCCTAACTCGCTCGTACTCTTTGCAGGGCGCACAAGGAGGTGCTCTTCTACGCATCTCCGTTTTTCGAGGCCGCACTCAGCGGTGACTGGGCCGAATCTCATCCAGGTCGCCCGCTCTCCATGTCGTCCGTAATCACCATCTCCCAGCCACCGTCGGTTCCTGGAGGCAAGAGCAAGGCGGACGCCCCCACCGAGATGACGTTCGCACCGATCGAAGCTGACCACGACAATGATGATCTAAATTTTTCAGACGCAGCAGGTGTCGCGAGTGAGAGCGAAGACGAGAGTTACAGGAAGGCCTCCAATATCGACGAAAGTTTGAAGAAACTGGAAGCGGGGAGCCACCATGACAGCAAACCATCACTCGACACTGACAACCGAAAATCTAGTGCGCACAAGATTCCTGGATTGCAAGCCACAATACAGAGACGTAGAAAGGCCAACAGGCCTGATGCTGTCATAGTATTGAAAGAGGAGAAAGTCCGTTTTCTTTTTTGACATTTTTTGTGGTCACTGATCAACTGCACAACATCAAGGCAAGTACTTTTCACGACTTCCTCAAATTCGTCTATCCACAGTAAGGCTACAAGCATCCAATGGCGACCGTGGCTCACGGTCTCCGGTTTCGTAGCCTGGAATGCACGATCACTTGGAATAACGTGGAAGGCCTCATGAACATCTCTCACAAGCTGTCTGTGCCTTCACTGCAACGCGAATGCCTATCCTTCCTCCTCACCCATGCTGCTGGCAAACCCATAAAAGCTATGCGGATAGCTGAGCTCTTTGAAGAGGATGATCTTTACCGCGAATCCAGCCGCTTTGTCCTGGACAACCCTGGGGGGTGGACTGAGCAAGAGCTCAGCATGCTCAGCCAAGAAACTTTGCTAAAGCTCGAAAAACGGTACGCCTTTGTTCCTTTGTGACAATACTCTTTCATGAGTACTCACTCTCGTGGCTCGCTCTGCCAGACGAAACTGGTTTCTTGAAAGGGTCCTCAAGCTTGGGCTTACACCGGTGGCCAAAGAATATCAATGTGTACGTCGATTCGGCCCTGTCGCCTGGATAGCCACTCACTCATCCATACGCCAGTGTTCAACCTGTCCCGATCCAGCTAATTGCGCACGTTTGCTGGAAGAAAAGTGGCGACAAGCATATCACTCTGTCTTTAGATTCGGTGGGTCCGATCATTCACCCCGGTTCCGGTCTGATAGACGATCTTAGGCCCATGTCAACCATCGATGGTATATCGTTATCTTCGCACATTGGAGGGAATCAGTCCACCACTCTCACTGACCCACCTCGCCTGCCAGAATACAGCTAGGGCTTTTGTTGCAACGCGTGAGTCGACTCCCGTTCTACAATTTCCCCTCTCACGCAGAGCGCTAGTATTCGACAGGATGTTCTCATTAGGACTCCGTGGTTCTGGGGCCGACATTACTGCTCCTGTGACCAGTCGTGTCGCAACGCCAGGTCCTCGTCGCCATTTCCTGTACTGTTCTCTCAAACCCGAAAAATCAACTTCTGCACGCAATCGCCCCTCTAGAGAACCTCTATCGTAGATATACATCATCCACCTTAGCATCATCTGCGAACCTCCCGTGGAGGGGCATGCGTAGTGAAACAATATACAGTACGTCATACATCGAATAGGCGCACAAGGATGCAAAAGAAATGAATGTAATGAGTGCGCGAAGGTATACAAAAGAAATAGGACGATCCTAAATGATAAAGTCGCATATAAAAATATGGTCTGAAATTGTCCATGGAGTGATCCTTGAAATGAAAGGAGAACGAAAACAAAAACGAATACCGAGAGACCCGAAAGGCTCTATAACCGTGTCATTGCGCAGATGCTGGATTGAACACGAGAAATGCATTCTCCACCAGCCACTCCACTGAAAGGGCTTTGCCAGCCATGTCGCTGAACTCTACACTAGGGTCCCGCGACCTCAGTAGCGTTGCTACATCGCGCAGGTAAGTAAGGGTTGTGGCTTCGTTCAAACGCAAACGAAGGCAAGACTCACGCCCAAACACCACACCGAGATTCCGAGCGGTCATCAAGTTCTTCTCGCTGTGTTCCATCACGCTGTTGGTAATCACATTAGGCCAGTTCAGCAGGAGGGAATGCGGGTACCCACTGGCGAAGATGAATCATGAGCACACGCAAGGTATAGTAATGTTCGTCAGGAAGCTTGTCGACCAAATCAACCATCGCCTTGTGTTTCTGCGCAGGATCTTTGATCTCAACAGCTTTCATGAAGCCATCGTGTAAGTCGAAGGTGAACAATGGGACAGGTAGTGAGCGGAAATAGGTTTTCAGCACAGACGTCACACTGCATATGTCATTGAACCGGTCTGTGTCGTGTAAGTCGAATGCGAGATAATCGCCTCGTTCAAACAGCTGGGTGATAGCCTTCGACTGTCCGGATCCACCCGTTTTGCGGTAGATCCCTTCGTAATCGAGTGCTGTATTGGCCTCAGTAAGCACTGCTTTCCTCCAACAAAGAGTAGCCCTACCAAGGGATTCCACAGCCTCGATACACTTCTCCACGATGACAGGTACCTTGCGAGGTCCATCTTTCGAATCGGCCTGTACTTGTTCCACCAGATCTCGACCAAACATTGATGGCGCTAATCAACAAATAATCAGACTTGCCGTACAGCCAAAGCATGAAGGAGACATACCGGCAGTTATATTAAGAATGTCGTCTCTTGTGGGAGTCTGCTGGAAACAAGCTAGCACGACATTGTGCATGCATCGCCCGTGAACGGAGATATTACAGACTTGAAGAAACAATTGAGTCAGCTACGTTCCTTCAATGGCAATGCTTTCAACATACGCGAGCAGCGGACTTGCGATCCCCACATCTTATCTCCGCAATGATCACACCTGGTGAAGCGGAGCAAACTGTACTGCTGGAATACATGCTCAGAAGCCGGCTTTCCTTTGTTGGTGTCCGAGGCCGGTTGCGTCGCCTCTTTTACTTTCGATCCGGGCCATTTCATAAAGTTCCTCTTGGACGACGGCGTTGGGAAGTCAGGTGCATCATGCTTCTGGCCCTTGAAGACCTTGCCCAGATCCGCGGTGTCGTCACTGTACCTAGGTGAGCGCAAGGCTGACGGTGTGAAAGACGGAATATTGATACAGACTGTTGCGATGATCTCGGTTTGTCAAAGGAGGAACTGCTCTTGCCGGTCGCCAACTCTGGCTTGGGAAGCCCTCCCAAGGCACCATCCATCCGCCGTACATATTGCGCGCTGAGTTGAGCGAGTTCCTCATTCCTGGCGTTGAGCACAGTTGTCTCTTCCAGAAAGACATCCCGCACGGCTTTGAGTTCAGTGATCTCACGTGTCAACTGTTCCTGTTGTTGGATGAGGGGTGTGAGCTCTTGTTGGTACTGCGTCCTTAATTTATCCAGTCTTTGGGTCAACGATCTGCTTAGGTTGGCGCTGGCTGCTTCGGGATTAGAGGAAGGCCTGCCAGAGACAGTAAGTAATTAGACAGTAGAAATCAAGCATTTGGCGCACGCTCTAGAAGCCGAAAGTTCTTCCATTTCTACAAGAGTCATATCTCGCTCCACCCTGAGCTTCGAGAGGTCTTGCTCCAACCCAGTAAGATTATCGTGGATCTGCTGGGCCAACTGCT
This sequence comes from Hygrocybe conica, assembly GCA_900068975.1. NCBI lineage: Eukaryota > Fungi > Basidiomycota > Agaricomycetes > Agaricales > Hygrophoraceae > Hygrocybe > Hygrocybe conica. The sequence goes on along the minus strand of CEMM01322489.1, from coordinate 27,658 downwards.
CCCGTAATTTATGCCGCTTCACATCGCCTTGCTGCGTAGTCAGCCGAGCAGCCTGTCCGGAGACAAGAATTCTGAGACGTGTGACTTCCGCCTCAGCATCACGTCTGGCTTTCAGCTCCTTATCGTACTCCGTCTGCGCGACAGTCATTCCCTCTATATAATGTTTGCTGGTCCTCTGAGAAATAGTCATTAGATCAACAGGTCGTCACGCAGAACCAACGAAGGCCAACCTTCATGCCGTCAAATTTGGTCTTCAGTTCCGCATACATTTTACTCCGATACTCTAAAGTGCTCATAATCGCCTGCACAAAAATTTTGTCAAATTTCAATTGTTGCGCACCGCGGCCATCGGCATCTGCTAGAGCTTCCTGTAGACGTCGGGTGACGAGCGCCGACGTATCTTCCTCTAGGGTCACTGCCACTCTAGAGCCTGGTTCCGTCACGGTGATACGCGTCGAGAAGTCTGGTACTACGCTTTTTGAGAGAATGGAGCGAGGTTGAAACCCGTTTGCCGTGTTTTCTGGTAACCTTGAATACCTGTGTATCTTAATCAGTAAAATGTCAGTGGGGGGCGGAACGGCCTGACACCCACGCGTCAACTAGAGACCTTGGAACGCCAACACTGTCTTTGTTCTCGCCCTTGAGAACGACAGTGTTATCGTCGTCAACGAGAGAAAATTGCGAAGAGGCATAACTGGGGGATCCAACAACAGTATTGTCACTTAGCGGTCTGTGCCCGTCGAAGGAGGAAATTGTAGAGGGAGGTGTCGGTGACACTGCACAGGAGCCTCCTTCTGAGATATCGGCAAGGCCCTGAAAAGGCCGAAACGATGGCCCACCTACGGCACCGAGCAGGTCAGAAAAATTCGAAGAATTCATGGAGAAGCGTATTGGTGGCAAGGCAGGAGCAATAAAAGTAGAGTGCGATGTGCCTTCGACAGGGGATGATTCCGGAACTTCATCCGACCCATCTGCGCTATTTGTCTGCGAAATGACCGAGTGGTCGGGATCGATATCGACTGCCGAAGCATCGGGACTTTGATGTAGAGGCGTCCTGGAATGTAGATCGGGTGTTGTACGATCAGTCAATGATTGTCGGCGGTGACCGGTTTCCGATTCAGTATCTGTGCCACTTTCAACATTGTGAGGTACATCTGCTCGATGGCCTGGTGAGCCTGGTTCCGACTTGCTTGTTGAACGACTCCTGGCAAGATCTGGATTTGGGTGAGATGAGATGCGGCGAGCTTCCAAGAACGACCCAGGCCGACCCCGTGCTGAGTGCGAATGGAGTTTCTGGCCGCTGACAGCAAGGCTCGGAGATAGACTACGTTGAATAGCAACGGCTTCCCGGGGACTGCCACCCAAATCATCGCCGTGTAGTTGAGATGAATCCGTGGGAGCTGGCGGTCTGGGGACGCGTGTGGGGGTGTCATGATCAGGTTCGTGGAAGGATCGACTTGTATCATTCTGACGCCCATATGAAATCGGCGTTTGCGGGTCTGCACGGCGGTTGGCTTCCATTGGTGAGCTGAAAGGTCTTGAGGCGAACTCTCCAGATGATGGAGTGGCCAAGGGTGTAGTAAATGGCGTTCCAGATGAACGACGCTGAGCATGTTGCTCCTTATTGGGCGAAGTTGCTCGAGAATCGTTGGGGAGAGGTTGCTTGGTAATGAAACTTATCGCAGATGGTGACGTGGCGGGCGCTGTAGGCGAACGAATAGGCACGCCAAAATCGGTTAAGACGAGTCCGGGGTTCTTGGCACGGTAACTCTTTCCAGAGGACGAGTTGACTGAGAGACCTTTGGCGTCCATCGTATTTGGCGTATCAGGCTTCAACCCATGCACACGGACACCGTCATCGTAACTCTTCCTTCGTTGCACAGACGTGCTGTCCGATGCTGATGACGTCGGGACGGGGAGCGTGCTCTGTTTTTCTGATTTCTTGACACGTTCTATGTTTGGATCTAGTCGTTGTGAGTGAGGAAGAGGATGTCGAAGAGACGCGGGACTCGTCTGGTGAAGGGGTTGGGGGTTTATGGCAGCCGGTTGGGATGAAGGCCATGACGAAGTTTGGGATGCTGGAGAATATGGGGGCACGGGTGCTGGAGTAGGCACATCATTCCCGGAAAGAGGTGAGCGACCTGGCCAGTGAGATTGCTCCATGGCGTGTGTATCAGCAGAGGGTCGAGAGTGAACCTCGCGAGAAGGGGTCGCTATCTAAGAACAATACAGATGACATCAGTAATCCCGTTAAAAAAGGTCTGAAACTCAAGCGACGTACTCCGGTTTCCCTATGAGGATGCCCCGCATCCGGTTCTCGCGGTTTTGACGAACTGGCCGCACCATTGGCTCTTCCCTTCTCCGATTTCTTCTGGGCATGCCGCCGAAGTCTGATCATGCGTTCGTTGTGGCAATTCATACAGTATATGCCTTGCGTTGTCTTTGCGAAAACAAGCTCGTCGATCCTGTTTTTACACACTTTACACTTGAAGCAATGCGCGTGATAGGAATCGTCGCCTGTCATGATAGCCTCGTCCAGAATGGGTTGGTTGCAGACACTGCAGCTGTAGGAGCAGTTTGCGCATATCGGAGAACCGTCCGAGAGTAGGAGGAGATTGGTATCTGCAGTGACTTGATGTTCGCACTTGGCACACTTGAAACAGTCGACGTGGAAAAAGGATTGCCTGGGATAATAAGAGTGAGAATGAGTGAGAAACGGCGGGATCGCGGCTATATGCGCGTGGGTTGAGATACATGTGGGGTCGATCCATCCGTTTGTCATGACGAGAGCCATTTGCGCCGCACGAGCCAAGAAAAATCACGACATACCCAAATGCAACTACCAAACCACCGTTTTCGCTCACCACAGACATCTTGCACCCAGGGCATAATCGGTCCTCCATGCCAAGCGTTTGGTCAACAACGGGGTAGTTTTCTTTCGCATACGAGCGATCCCCCAACGATATGTCGTGATGTGCGCTCGGCACATGAGACAGCATCATGAATGGGCCTTTCCACAACTAAAATGCCGGAGACAAGTACGAGGCGACTTTGTGGGGTAGGGAAACTGTTGTTCTCGATGCCAATAAGATGCTCCGAATAAAGGGATCGATACGATTCGCCGTTCACGGTGTCCAGTGGATGATAGACGGGTGGTGGGCAGTGATGGAACGAGTGTCAGTGAAAGAAAGGAGGGGACACTGACGAGACAAGTCGGGTCCAGATATGTTTGCGGCAAGCCGTCGCAAATAAAACCGTTTCCTTCCTTATTAGGCTGCGCTTGCGATTACAGTATGTGATTATGAGGGTGGCCATGGGTTACAACCCACAGCAGCTCTGCGCTAGCGTTGCGAGTATCCAAGCGGTCAAGTGATACTGTAACTGAATTCGTTGATGACCCGTGCTAGGCAAATCAATTGCCGGGTGCCAGCGCTTTTGTTGCATTAATATTACGGGGTGCGTCTCGCAGGAAATGATGGTGACCCGGGCCGTGGCGTGATCTCGTTGCTTCGTCATCCGTCGCGAGGGAATTCATCGTTATTGAATGCCTCGCCGAAACACATGATACACCTTTCATACGTATCTGCACCTTGGCAGCGATCTCCCCACCAAATGTAATTCAGCCTCGAGTGTTTCGGAGTTCGTCAAGCATATTTTTGCCCACCCTAAAGAGGGGTCGTGACATGGTCCGTGCGCACAGCCTTTTGATATATATACCTGATGGCCCTCGTATGGGATTCTCCATCTCTTGTGCTCGGGCATGTACTGTCGCCAGTGAGGTTTCTACCGAGGCACAGTCTTTTGCTGATTGCAAATTACACATCCGAACCCGTCTGTTAGCTTCGGCTTCCAGCAATTTTTGGAACACCTCACTGCGTTTCGCAGTACATGTATTTAGTTTCTGAAGCAATGCAATGCAATTTGTTGATTACTCTTCTCAGATGGCTCTGATAACTATCACTGGCTATCCGTGTTCTGGAAAATCAACACGGGTCCAACAATTGTCTTTGTATCTTGAACGACGTGTAGCAGACCCTTCGTACGAAGGGCCGCGTCTTCGTGTATCGGTGCTCTCCGATGACATTCTCAACATTTCTCGCCGTGTGTACGATGGTGCGTAAGACTTTTATCCCTGTATTTGTGTTACGGTATCCACATGGGACTCCAGACAGCCGTTCCGAGAAACTAGCTCGTGCTGCGTTGTTCACCGCCATGCAGCGCCAGATGAGTCAGGATGTAATCTTGATTGTTGATGCGCCCAATTACATCAAGGGCTTCCGCTACCAAATGTATTGTGCGGCTCGAGAACTCAAGCTCAGGGTCTGCACCGTGGGTAACCCTCGTTTTTGAGTGTTGAGTCACCTCACAACATATCTCCGAAAGCTAGATGTATGTTGTTGCGACAGCGGAGCTGTGCAGGGAACGAAATGTATCATTGCCTCTTGATGCCCGTTATCACTCCGAAACGTCCGTTGAAGTGTTCTGCTCTGCTTATTGACATAACCGCAATCTTTGCAGCTTAGAGAATCTTATCGCACGATATGAGGAACCGTCGTCAATGGTCCGGTGGGACTCTCCGCTGTTCACCGTTCCTTGGACAGAGGACGATGTACCTGGCGAGCACATCTGGAACGCCGTTACAAAAGGTGAGGTGAAGGCTCCGAACGTTGGAACGCAAGCTGTAAGGATGCTGCCTCGTCTTCACCTGCATAGACTGGTAATTCGACTTCCTCACAGGTCGCCAAGGCTCCCACGGATGCCCTTCACACATTAGAGCACACAACAGCGCTGATCGTCACCGCTATTCTGAACGAGCAAACAGCTTCTCAGGGTCTTGGTGGACCTACCCTTCTTTCGCTGTCCGCGACGATTACGATCAGCATCAATCTGCCTTTTCGCAGCATCACTCTTTCTGAGTTGCAGCGGTTGAAAAGACAATTCGTTGCAGTGCACAAGAAAGCAATAACTCTGGGGACGATTGAAAAGGGGGATGTGGATTGGGGCACGGAAAAGATCGCCAGCAAATTCACTGCATATCTCGAGGAGA
>CEMM01322489.1:6944-22351 GCA_900068975.1 Hygrocybe conica | reverse complement strand
AAGGTAAATATGAGAATGTCGGAAAACATATTTTCATCACTCACACTTGATTATACCATGGATTCCTGGACGCCGAACGCCAAAGAACAAACCCACTGGGGGCGAGTACACGATGGATCTCCCTCACCTCTTTGTCAACATCACTTGAGTCAGGCGAAAACCAGTCCAGGTGGTCCATAATGACTGCACGCGTGAGAGACCATGCCGTCAAGCCCTGTAGCACACTGCCGTGTCACGGAAATAATTAGCATATTTCCACCAGCTCTCCAAACTTTTGACTCACTTGACAATGGTGTCCGTGTGCAAGCTGAAGGCATTCATGGCCTCACAGTCGTTTGCCTTGAGTGTTTCAAAGCCCTCGCGGCTGAGATACGCGGGGCACGACGACTTCGTGTAGTGTCCGAGCAGTGTCTGCGGACCTGATGAGTACTTGTAACACAAGAATGACACGGCAGTGTTTCTTACTAGCAGATAGAAGTAAGCACCATCCTTGAATAAATAAGAAGACGCAAGAGGGTCCAATGTGTCTCTAACAAATTCGTAGACAGACCCTTCGTCGAGAAGCATTCGCCTCTGGTTCAAAGGCACGCCAAGCGCATTCCAGCAGAAAACAGGGTTCTTGAGCAGGGCGACGACCACAGGATGGAGCAATACAGGCCGAAGTTTCCCAAACCAGATCATCTTCTGTTGGTCCAGTGTATCAGCGTTGCACATGTCCTGAACGTCCTTCGATAGACCGGCCAACGTGAAAATGACGCGCGCAAGGCGGAGGGCCCAACCACTGTATCCCCGGAAATAGAACGAGGAGCTGAAAGCGTCTTCGTTGAGACGCCAAAACTGGTATGCAATAGAAGATATATATGGCGAGATTTTCGAGTCAAGAATCGACCGAAAATCGGCATGACGGCCTTCACCGAAGAGTGAGAAGAAATTGTCGTAGTCCAAGGCTTGAATAGCGCCGAGCTTCAGCTCCAGAAGGTGCCCCTGACTAGGACTGTGCTCAGGGTTAGGTGACAAGGCAGGCGAAGGCACGTACCAAGGATTCATGTCTACGCAGTGGATCTTACGCAGGGAATATGCAATCAGATTCAACGAGTATTGATGTGACGGTAATAGACACTCACTCTCTTTGGCTGTGCTTCGATGGCATAGTGCAGGGCATTGTCCCCAGCAGATGTGATGACGAACATGGAGTCTTCTTTGGTCAACTCAAGGAATTTCATGTCTTCCATTGGATCCTCCTGCTCGTGCCGTAGTTAGTGTGGTAGGACGACAGGTGGAGTTAGTCAGGTCACCGAACCCAGGTGAATGAATAGATGAATGTCCTGAAGTCTTTGTGCAGGGGGTTCTCGTAATATGGCAGGCGCCAGGTCTGCGCGTACATTGAACATCAAAATTGTTCTATCTTGTCGACTGGGACATACCTTCTCGACTTGATAGTGAAATGAACTGAGCGGAGACCTAATGTCTATGACAACCGTAGCCGGTGGTATAGGTTTCTTTAATTCGATGGCTGGTTGTCCGATCTCCAGGGGAGTTATTGCACCAGTTTCCTTCAAGTTAACGGCTACCAATGTCGATGGAGAGCAGTTCCCAATCATATTGCCACATTCGACCTCGAACGCATGGCAGAATCGAGACACATCACAGGATCTAGATCGTCCCAGCCAGATATAATAGGGACTGCGGGAAGCGTAAATCATTTTGCGATCGCCGTAAACACGGCGCCTTACATTCGCACGATGAATGGCAGGACGAAGCGATTCCGGCCATTGTAGCTCTTTATCTGTATGAAGTACGTCACACGTTGTAACGGTTTAGCAAGGTTGAACACGAACCGTTCCAAACTTATATTCAAGATAGTCCCGGCGATGAGGAGATAGTGAGACGTGATCAAAGTCAAACCAAATCTGCCAAAACCACCGGCTGAGCCAGCCACATTCCTTGCTTGGGCCACCGATAGCTTTCTCGTGGAGAGAAGGCTGTTTACCCGACGTGTAGAAGTCGACGACTCCCAGAAGACCATTAGTGGGCGACAAGACATATTCTACGCGATCCAGTAATGTGTAGAAGCTTGGAATCTGGCGGAGGTCATGTCTACCGAGATGGCCGATGTACAATGGAACGTACCATAGACAGGGAGTAGCTGAGTGTGACAAAGCCTACACTTCCCTTTGGATTCTTCCCCATTGCCCATTCTGGTAGTACGAAATCGGAGGCGTCCTGACAGAGCACCTTCACATTACTCCAGCCTTTTTTGGCGAAGCGCCTCCTTGCAACATCAAGTAAGGGTTCACATCTAGAAATGATATTTTGTCAAGAGCGAGCATTATCATATATTGGATGAGAGGCCAACAGGTCTATGACGTAGACGGCCTCGAACGAAGAGATGGGAATGTATCTGTCCATCAATTCGATGTTGTGACCTGAATCACGATCGATCGAGCCGTTGCATCATGGAACACAAATAAGGTACTGACCCGTCCCACCACCGATATCGATCCAGATAAGCCGTTCTCCCGAGGAAGATCCACGAAGGGCTCGGAGGTGAGCGGCAGCGAGACAAAGCATCGTGTTCCTGCCTCGTAAAAGACGTGACCTCGTGGCATCGTATACATCAGCTTGACCTTGGTAGAACTGGGACACAATTTATAACCACAGCTTGTTTCTCAAAAAAAGCTGGAAGTATACTTTATCGAGTCTTGTTCGTTGGTCAACAGCACCGATAGGGCGCAAGAAGCAGTGCCAGATAAATTTAATCTGCGGTCGGAGACGCCGGATGGCATATCTGCTGACCAAGAAACAGATCAGTGTGAGAATGGCCCAACTCCACGGGGAATCTGAGGTCAATCGTGGTGTCAAGTCTGGCAAACTGAATGGAAGGTCCGATTAGCCCCGAAGACGGGACGGAATACACGAAATGACGCACGCAAAGGCCAACGACAAGGCTGAAAAGCTGAGGATCACGACCACAAGCTGAAGCAAGAACCAGATAGGATTGTACATCCGTCACGTCGGATATGCGGGGGTATACAGGACGGACGGCGGCAAGTTCGGTTGGTCTTAAGGAGTCAAGGTGGGAACTGCGTTCAAGTTCACACGTTGATACACGGCACGTTCTTACTCGAGAGCAAATTGCGTGCCTCGTCCATCGAACGTTCCATTTGGTCAGATCAGAAGCTTCAACGACCAAATCCATCCCAGACGAAGATCTGAGTTCTGTATATCGCGATCGTTGAGTCCATGTAACGACGTGCAAAACTCGTGCAAACGTTTTTGAGCAACGTTGTACACGTGTACTCGGGCACTGTAAGATAGCGGTCTTAGTATAGCTTGGTACCCGATACCAGCTTGGGCTCACCTCGGCACTCGGTCCTGCAAGCGCTCTACGATTCAAATATAATTGTGTGGTCCTCGGCTGACAGTCAACGTTGTCGGCAAAGCCCGCATTCCGATCTCGTCGCAGCGTTCAGTGGCACCAACGCTTGTTATATTATTTGTGGTCCAGACCGTCTTCCCTTCCTATCTGAACACCTACTAGTGCCGGCAATATGCCTCTGCCAGCAGACGGCGTCTTCGCGTTGCAAGGGCACTCCCGCCCTGGGGATACTGTACAATCCAACGTAAAGAAACAGGCGGTGATCGTTCGCCTCTCGGAAGAGGCATTCAAATTACTCGAGACATACCCCAATCAACCACCAATGGAGTTCGAGTTCGGAGAAAATCCCGTACTCTCGTCATCATTTTACTATGATCACCCACTCATCCTCTGCTTTGCAGGGTATCTACATCGGTGACAACTTTTTCCATCTCCAGAACTTCAAAGAGAATATCCCTCATGACCTGTATTTACGTGCTTCATCTCTGGGAAAACCAATGGCACCTCTCAAGCAGTACGCCACGATAACAGGCAAACTTACAGTTGACCGATCCCGCGACTCGAATGTAGCGAAGAAATTGGATGCAAACCATGCCCCTCCTGTCACTGGTATCACAGCGGACGCCGTTACCCTTAAGGCCGAGATGGCGGAGAGGCATCGTAAACACGCAGGCCCTGCAAGCCTTTACACCTCCATGTTTCGGAAACCCGTCCAACCCGCTGATCACCAGCTCATCACTCAAGCGAGTGGATCGCATCCATACGCCTCGATCCCCCCTCCATCAAATCCCGCAAGGGAAGAACTGGCGCCACTCCGAAGACAGCTCATCCACTCCCTTGCGCTCAACCAACAACAGGGTACAGACGACGTAATCAAATTACTTTGTACGCGCAATGATCCCGAACGCGATTCTCCCCTGCGGAGTGATGTCCTGTCACTTTTAGAGGATGTGAGCATTCTGCCTGCCATTCTACTCGATCTGATGCGCAATGCTACAGGTGGCAGAGGAGATCCAGCCTCTGAAGAAATCTGGTGAAACTCCGGGCAAAGTATGGCGTCTCAAGACGCGCTCGTGGCTCGAAGTCAGACCGTACGAGTGGCCACATTTGACCGAACAGAACAGGACCTCCATGGCGCGGGCGGCCAGACTAGCCTATGGCGATTTAGGTATTCCTGAAAAGGATCCAGCATGGAATCATGTTCGTTACCGTAATTCTTTGGGTGCCCCGTCTGCAGCCCCTCCAACGCAAACTCCCAAGAACACATCGACGTCTAAAGCCAAACCGTCCAAAGTGGACGCCATCAAACGAGGCATATCTACAAAGGAGAAGACCACAACGTCAAAAGTCGAGAATGCGAAACTGAAAAGCGAGGTGCCGACGAAATCCGCCACGACCAAGAATAACGGACTTCCCGCTAACGCTACTAGTGGTGTTGGTGCCACATCCAAGGTCGCTGTTGAAACGACAGCGAAGGCTATTCCCGCAGCTTCGGCCCCTCGGAGGCCTGGCTCTGGCTTCAAGGTCACAAAGTCTTCGCCCTCGGACTCACCCGACCCCAGTCATAAACCTATTGAAACGGATACACGACGTACGGACAAAGATCCGCCGACACGATCCACTGCAACGCCTCTCCCCATCGCCCAAAGTCGCAAGGAAGTCACTGCCTCACCTGCACAGATCACACGAATCAAAACGGAGTCTGCACCTTCCAATCTGGACATGGATAACAAGGCCAAAGGGAAGGGTAAAGACAAACAACAAAGCATTGTTCCAGAGATCGACCGAACAAGGTCTCATAAAACCGATAACGACGATGAGCGAAGCTCAGTCGGGTTCAAGCGAAAGAAGATTCGCGATGCAGACGACGAAAGTGTGCCACAATCCAACACACAAAAGAAACGCAGGACAGACCATGATCCCGTCTCGTCGTCATCCAACAAACAAGACTCTCGGGTGCGAGACCTTTCCCTGCCACAGAAGCCAGAGACGGTCATACCTCCGCATCCCAAGCCAAAAAAGACAAAAAGAGAGCCCTCTCCACCGCAGCAGCCGAAGCAAGACCCGCCACCAAGACCTTTGCCCCGTCCAAAGATAAAAGATCTATCCCCAACGCCAAGTTCTGTCATCCAATCCCCCATGCGTACCCACAAGAAAGTCCTTTCGGGATCCTCCTCTGCCTCTACTCATCATCAATCGAGGCTATCTACCGACCGCCCCGCGAAATCAAACAGTAACAGTAAAGTACGCCGCAGATCACCGATATATACGTCTTCTGAAGACGAAGACGACGCACGGCCATCGAAAGTTTCCAAACGGAGCGTCACCTCTGCTTCAGCCACTCGGCCTCCTACCCGCCCTTCAAAACCAACGCAGAGTCCTGCTCCTCCGGCTAATGCCGATGCCAGCTTGCGAGAGAAATACCGAGATCGCTACACTGTGTACATCGCGACATTCCATCGGCTCCACACGCAGCATCGCAAGATGGAGTTGCTGCACCAGAAAGCCATCCGTCTAAATGTGGGACCGGAAGACATCCCAAATTCAGATCCCGAGCTTCTGGACCCAGAGGAGTTGCATGAATTGATGGATCAATACGTTGCTGTTGAGCAGGAATTAAAGCAGATGATTGACGAGCACGCGAAGTTGACAAGAGTTTGAGGGTTGGGTAACTGCTACTGATTATCCCTGTACGTGATTACTTTACCGCCTCCCTTACCATCAACGTGGGCATGTTGACATTGCGCCTGAATGTCGTGACTAGCCTTGTCCTGGCGCAGACAGGGTGCGCACTTTAATTGGTTGCGATAAAACAGGAAGGAAAAGACTTCACATTCAGCACTCACTAGTACTGGAATCATCAGTCGTCACAATCGCTACGACTGCCGCTCGATCCGAAAAAAGTTGGTGTCGTCACATTTGTCGCCTTCCTCGTGTTGTTCCAATGGGAACTTTGCGCTTCCTGAACATGTTCCCCACGCTCTCGAGCGTAGAATTTGCCGGGGATGCTTCTGCTAGAGATGGAGCGCCTTCATTGAGATCTTGACTTGAAGAGACAGGTTGCTCCTCGATCTTCCCCTCTGACGGCATTATCATCGTGTCGCCTGGCTCATCCGCAACAGACGATTTCTGATCGCTCGAATCAGGCTCTCGTTTAACGCCATCGTCGATATTGGTTTCTTTCCACTGAACTTTGCTCCATTTCAGCGTGTTTGATGGCTTGAGCTGTTCGCCAGGCTTGACGTCGGGCGACGCAACGGCTGTGGCAATGTTAGGTGACTCTTCTTTCTTCGATTTTATTGGTATGATCCCTGGGTCGTAAACCTCTCCTAGGCCACCTCCAAGGGTCTTTTTCCGTAGTTTGAACCGTCGACCGTCTTCGTCTTCGATAACGGTTGCTACTTCTTGTTTGAGGCTTGTCCCGATTTCTGGGACATGGGGGGGKTTTCCGCTYGATTCTTCCTCGACGTGCTGAGGAGTGTCTGCGACCAATTCCCATCGTCCCACAACACCCTGAGTCCGTCGAAGTTCGACTGCAGCTGCGAGCCTCTCCGCGTCAGGATCTTGATATCCCAGCGAGGCTGGTGAGGAATAATTGGCATATGCATTCGTAGGTTTAACAGCGGGCTTTCGAGCGGCCGATGTGACAGGAGGGCGACTGGGTGCCGCTGCCTTTGCCAACCCTGCACCAATATCCTGAGCAAAAGCGGCTTGCGCTGCCTAGGCGAGCTGGTTAGTTGAGAGAGCGCAGGTATATTAACAAAAGGACAGACCTGCTCTACGCGACCCATCTCCCTTTTCTCGTCATCGAGTTCCTTCTTCCGCTTCTCCCCAGTTTTGTATAGGTTGCGGATGAACCGCTCGGTGTTGCCTTTGTGACGAAGACCGTTCTCGTGCTGCTGTCGAGATGGCACATCGTCTGCGATGTATGTCTCGCAATAACGACAAAAATATTTCTTCTTCGATACCCAGTATTCGCTCATGTCAGGGTCAGGGTCCGAGTCGGAGGTTCCACTTTCGGTCGTCAACTTTTTGACGCCGCCTACTCAGGTGAGAATTTCGAAACTCTTGTAAGTTGCAGCCGGAGACGTGTGTGGTGCTTATTCCTCTTGTCGCTATCTAGGTCACATTAGGCTGCCGAGTTCAGATATCAGCCAGGAGTCTGGCAAGTTCGAAACACGGTCTATCAAGAATAGCCTATGATCATCAGGAATGCCTTCTACATCGAGTGAAGCGGAAACGTCGGACCAGAAACATAGCATCGAACTTGTAGCCCAATCTCGTTCGCGTTCACCGACATTGCCCAACCAAAATCACGAAATGGCCACCACAACTCGGCCTGGCGCAGCGGTGGACTATAGATTATACAGGACGCGATTTTCTGGTTGCTTCGGAATAGTAAGCTGACTCCACCCGTCGCTGGCCCATGTTTTATCAGGTTTTCCAGGTGTTGTTAAATGGCGTGACTGCCATGTGCTGGCCCTGGTTCGGTCCCATCGCCAACAACAGTAAGTTGCGAACCAACAAAATGAATGCCCCTTTCAAATTAGAGTCATATGTCGCTTTTTTCAGTGGTCGCAGAATTTGGGATCACTTTGGACCAGGTGAATTGGCTAGGGAACATCGTTTCGTGCATATATCTTCCGACTGCACTCCTAACACCTGTGCTATGCTCCAGATATGGGATTCGACGTTGTGTAAGCTACCTTCGCCGATTCACCGCCCATTCGGGTCTAATGACCTCTGCCATAGTGTGACATCGGCGCCGTGTGCTTATTGGTATCTGCTTGGATTCGATTCTCTGGTACATCTCGATCTCTGTCCGTCAACAGTGCATATGCACTTCTCATACTGGGTCAGGTGCGGACATTCATTTGATACGCAGATTACACATTGACAGTGACTGACCAAAGCTGTGTGCTTCGATATCCACTGCGATATTTCAAGTTCTTGGCCCCAAATACTCTGAAACGTGGTTTGGGTTAAAAGGACGAACAACAGCGACCATGGTCATGGCTATCAGTCAGTCATTCACATTCCATATTCTTGGTGGTCTCTGAATACTTCTCCTAGGCTACCCCGTGGGAGGTGCTATTGGACAAATCATTTCCCCACTTGTCCGACCTACTAGACTTTCTGTGAGCTCCTACAAGTGCTCATCTATCAGGCAGTTAATTGCCAACAGATCCTTGTTCTTGGTATAATTTCCACTGCCGTTCTCCCAGCGATATTCCTCATCAGCGACGCGCCCCCGACTCCTCCCAGTAAGCCCTTTTGACTAGTCTTCATCTTTTTGAAAAAATAAATTTTCTTTTCATGCTCCCCAGCCCATGCCGGTGCACAGAAATCGCTTTCCTTGATTTCCCTGCTCAATGCCATGCTTGGCAAGAAGACATCCCCAGGGGCCGAAATGTCATTTCGTGAACGCATTGATTTCGCCATCGTCACACTCCTCTTTTCAACATTGCTTGCAGCGTCAGTGTTCCGTGCTTCTCGATGTCTGCTTCTTCGTGACCATCCTCCGCAGAGTGAATACATTTGCAATCCTCACAGCCGGGATTCTGGTTGGTCCGTTTACTGAGTGGTTGAACGTTCACCTGAAAGGAATCTTTGGTTCAAGGCTCCTGTTGGCTACTCCCCAGATACCAGCGGTTTCATGGGCGCAGTCCTTCTATTATCAGGCATCGTTGCTGCGATTGTCACAGCACCATTATTTGATCGTGTCTTGACGCATCACTTGGCCATCAGCACCAAGTGCCTTGTCCCCGTCGTCGCCGCTGGCTGGGTCTCTCTCATCTGGGCGGGTAGGTAACTGCGACGTCATTCAAACACTGCTTCTGATCCTGTTCTTGCCGCTCATAGTGAAGCCAAACAACACTGCGGGACTTTACGCGATTATGGCTGTTATTGGAATAGGCTCCATCACCCTCTTGCCGATAGGATTAGAGCTCGGTTGTGAGTTAACAAGAAATGCTGACGGAAGTTCAGCCATTCTATTCTTTGGGTATGTGTAATGACTACATCGAAGGTCCACTGTTACAGTAACTATCTAACCAGCGGGAACGGATTGGGAATCGTCTTCCTGCTAGGTGCGCAAACTCTTGTGGTTCCCAATTGTCCTTGTTCACGTCGTTCGGCAGCGCAAGGTGCACTGCGGAGTAGCCCAAATGCCGATCCTCCATCGAACATGCGACGAGCCCTGATCTTCAATGGCGTCATTGTCGCCGCGGTTTCGTCGTTGGTGGTTTGGATCAAAGGCCGACAAGCCCGCAAAGAACTTGACGAGCGCAAGATCGAATCGCAAGCTTAATTTATGGCTTGGCACGGACTCTTTGCATTGCCTGTTGCATACCACAGTAGTACTGGACTCTCCGTATATTTCTTAATGGGATTATCGTGGTGAAACACGGACAGCCTTGGCGCCCGTTATATCGTGGTCGGACAACTTGGTCTTCCTCAAAATACAAATGTAACGGAATCTGATCACCATGAAACCAAACACCTGCCAACGCCCGGGATCGCCATCATTCCTACTTGTCAGACTGGGACGCTGATATCGAACAAAAGACACACAGTATATCTAAAGGAGCCGTCGTAGTACGCCATACCCGTCTACGTCCTTCTCTTGTCTACGGATATTCTTCGGCAAACATCTCCCTCCAACATGGACACCCACGTCGTGAAGGAAGTGCCATTCGAAGCAACCTTCAGCACGAGCGGCTTAGACATAGAAGCTCCCGCGAATGAAACCAGTCAGGTCGATCCGCCGGCCGCCTACAGACTGTACAAACGGCGTTTCGCTGGGTGCGTCGGTATGGTGAGCTAACGCGAGTTTGATGTGCATGTCCCCTCTGTCCTAACGAGAACGAATTAGGCGTTGTTGGGCATGGCCACCGCCACGAGTGGTCCTTGGTTCGGACCCATCGCAAATGATAGTATGTCCCCAGGCTGTCCGTGATGAGAACCTCATATTGATCGATTCTATTAAACTTTCTAATTCAGTGGTGAAAGATTTTGGATTTACCTTGGACGAGATCAATTGGCTAGGCGTTGTAATCGGCTGCATATACCTGCCAACTGCGCTCATCCTACCATCACTTTGCCGCAAAATTGGGCTTCGCAGATGCGTAAGTTTGTTTGCAATCTTCTATTCACATCTGCTCATCGCGAAGCTCCTAGTGCGACCTAGGAGCGCTATGTCTAATTCTCTCGTCCTGGATTCGTTACGCAGGGACCGCCCGATCACTTCCCGAAAAAGGATCATATGCGTTGCTCATGGTGGGACAGGTGCGTGTCTGCACGTCCGCTGTGCTTATTTGTCGTGACGATCCGATCACTCCTCAGCTCATTGCGGGCATCGCACATCCAATCTTCCAGGTGCTGGGTCCTAAGTATTCCGAGCTTTGGTTCGGGTTGAGCGGAAGGACCACATCTACCACCATCATCGCTATCAGTCCGTCATTTTTTCGTCACAACAAATAAAACGTCTCACATTTCTGTGTATGCCAGGTTTCCCTGTCGGCGGTGCCATCGCCCAAATCATATCGCCGCTCGCTGGCGATCCTAGGCGTTCGGTTGGTGTATTTCGCTCTATGACGTTGTCCGTGCTTCTTAGCTTTTCGCAAGATTCTCATTCAAGGCGTCATCTGCACCGTTGTCGCTCCTGCAATCTTCCTCATCGGTGACGCACCGCCAGTCCCACCGAGTAAAATCTTGCCACCCTGTATCCCTCGTGAGACCCGAATTGACAACTATCTTAGCTTATGCAGGATCCCGGGAGTCTGCATCACTGTCGTCCCTTTTCCGTTCCATGATCGGCAGGAACACATCACCTGGCGCGCAAATGACTGTACGAGAACGACTGGACTTCGCTATCATCACTACCATCTTCTCTGTCTTCGTAGCAGCGTAAGTCACTCGCCATCTTGCCGCCAGTCCACTTCTGAGAGGTCTGCGATACAGTTTGAACACGTTTGGTCTCTTGACATCCCAGAACTTGGTAGGTTCCCTGCCATTGATGGCCATGCCCTTTCTCATTGCCCAATCCCGCAGTCTCCTCATGGTTATTCCCCGGCAATTTGTGGCGCATTGGGTGCTACAATGCTCTTGACTGGGATTACGGCAGCCGTTGTCACCGCACCATTATTTGACCGTGTTCTTACTCGACACCTGAGCATTACGATACGGATTCTTGTTCCAATTGTCGCAATCGCTTGGTTGTCTCTCATCTGGGCTGGTGCGCATGAATCCTTTTATTCCGCGATGTGCCGCTGAGGCCCTCTTCACGTGCAGTCCGGCCACATAACACTGCCGCTTTGTTCGTCATCGTGACAGTTCTTGGCGTGGGATCAATCATTCTACTTCCCATTGGCCTTGAACTTGCCTGTGAGGTGACGAGGAGCGCTGACGGAAGTTCAGCGGTTCTTTGGTTCTTGTGCGTTCTCGATTGCTTCCTTGACCGATTGAGAATAACCGCAAGCTTTAGTGCGAATGTATTTGGGATTGTTTTCCCTTTGAGTGCGTTATCCCTGATCCTTGTTGTGCCCTGTTACTCAATCCCATCCAGTCGAAGGGGCTCTCCGTGCCGGTCCAGACGCGAATCCTCCTCTCAATATGCAAAAAGCTCTCATTTTCAGCGGAGTTGTTTCGATGTCTTGCGCAACACTCATTTTCTTTGTACAAGGACGACAGGCACGGCGGGAACTTGACGAGCAGAAAAACCAAGGCCAGGGAACGATAACAATCGGGGAGCTCACTACGCCATCATCAAATCATCTCCTTGTCGACTCTACAAAGTCTCTGCAAAAGCTTCATGCCCCGACTTCGACTGACAGTTTCCAAACCCTCACGTCTTTCCACGCTCGTACTCTTGTTGCTGGTGGTGGAGTCGCTATCTAATGCGGAGTGATCTCGAAAACAATCTCCTAATGTAATATCCATGTATTGTTGTGACGACGTTGTTGATTCAATGTAGAACAGAATCTGGGAGTACTACTATCGAAGTAACAAGAAGCCTCAGGTTTCGGACTCTGGCACGCCAACAGTCAACGCACACCACTACCTACAACCCAGATTCCCTCAAAATGAAGTGCGGCTTAGCGAGAGTGAGGCCGCTAGACGGGCATGGAGCTTGTCGATGGCATTCGTCAGTAAGAGAGGACGAATCACATGTCCCACAAGGAGGGGAACATCTACAAAACAGTGTCAGCACCAAACCGGAGCGGATCCACGGCGGGAGAAGAGAGTTGCAGCCTGAGGGTACTGTAAGGGACATCCACATACCAAATCCCCGTCCGAGTCTTCATCGTCATCTTGTGGTGGATCTCCATCTGGCTCTGGGGCGTCGGCAGCATGTACAAGAGGCGCCAATAGAGTATTAGGCGCCTGTACTGCATTACCCATGGCGTGGATGTTTGAAAGGATATCGTGAATGTCTTTGTCCTTGAGCGCGTTGGCGAGAAGTGTTGCCCAGATAGGCTCCAGATCGATCGCAGCAGCATTTGTCAAAGCCAGTATTTTTTCTGGCTGCAATTTTTGGCACATCAAGCGGAACCACTTACGAGATGTTAAGTACTCACCACGATAGTGACGCCGTCATCGGCAAGAATGAGCGCGGCGTAGATTACGGCAAGGTCAGTTGATGCCTGGACAGAGAACGACACAATCATCGTGGGATAAGAGTTTGGCAAGACTCAGGTAGAAAAGCACGATAGACTTACCATCGGATGTGGGCTGAAGGGAAGACTGGGTTACATGGATGGCAGACAAAAATTTTATAACTCGCTGAAAATATATGTCAAGTCATCTGTGGTCATGAGCGCTAGCGCTAGCATGTTGGAATTGGGTCACGATGACTCACGGTTCACGAATTTCATCGTCGCGTTGCCGTCCTCCAGACACCAGTTGCTTGACATATGCGGTTGGTATTGCCTCTGTTGATAGGTATCCCATTCTTTGGACTGTCATGATATCACTTGAACGGTCCAAAGTAGTACTGGGTCGTTTTTCCAGACAAGAGCGGCTCAGATCAACGTTAATGGTCCACGGTGCGGTCTTCCGTCAACTTAGTGCCCGCGTCAGGCTTAGGGTTAGGGTCAGAAGATTGGACAGTTGTCCTCTATTGCGGTATCATTTCTCGTTGTCCTTCTTAAACCCCTGGAAGTACTTTACACGGAAGTCTTGATGGGCGGGGATGTGAGTGTCCGAGTGTCCAGGACTTTGGGGGCTATCGAAAGACGGGGGAAGGTAATACGCTTCTGTGTTCTTCTCCATCGTGACTAACTGCAAAGGCGATGGGATGAGAAATTCTCTGAAAGGAAGCGAACGATCTGCTTACTCGACGGCCCCAATTCCCAAAGTCTTGCAATGAATTACCAACGAGCTCCATTCCCTCGCAGAGTATGCCCTGAATGTCCATTTCTTCATACTGGTCCGTCACAGTTGGTAGGAAAAATACAAGCCTCCCGCCAGGTTTCAGTAGATGTCGCGCAAGAAGCACAAGATCAACTGCAAGATGGGACAGCTCATATGGTCTGGTGGGGGGTATGTACGGTTCATCTCTAGGCAGCTACTTCAGTGACTCAAATCGAATGCGTTTGCCATGACTCACCTAGAAGTCGATGTTAAGTGCGACAGATATGCAACTTGCTTAGACAGGGGCGGTTCTTTCTTCCGCCCTAGTCGTTTGGCACCTGCCCGCACACCATCTGCGACGGTATAGCAGAGAGTCGGCGTGTGGAGAACGCGGAAACTTACAAGGAGGATCCGTAATAATTGCGTCAAACAGTTCTCCGCGTCTCAAGGGGTTCCTCGTCACATCGAAGGTGCACAGGTCGAGTACACGGGAAGCGACACCATACTGGGCAGCAGCGCGAATAACCCCCGGCTTGTTGCCTGTCATGAGAAATGGGCACGAATCAGCTGCTGTTTTGCCATTCTCTGGTTGCATGTGACTACCTTTGCCTCTCATTTGTCGGCCATCTATGTCGGACCCGAAAACTAGGGCACCGAAATGAGAGGTAACCTATAGTCTGTCAATACGAATGGCACCACGCGTGCTAGAGCGTGGAGACTCACGTACAACAGGCTTCCTGTTCCAACGAAGGGATCATAGATGAGTTTTCCTGGTGCAGCCTTATTGAAGAACGTCAGATACATGATAGTTCGTGGTACGAATAATTGGTTTCACCAAAGCTTGGTTCGCCATTAAGAGTGAAATCTCTGCTTCCATGCTTGTGTTGCCAAAGTACGCTCGCTTCTTCACGTCGAATTTTTTTATTAGAAATCGCGCTGAGCCTTCTTCAACCTACCCAATTACTTTAGCATGTGACAACATGCGACGGAGGTGAAACACATAGTGTGTTGCACCGGTACATCATTGCAAACGTACCAACCTTCCGAAGTAGAGTTGTCGCAGAGCATGTTCACCTTTGTTGGTGCCATGAATGTCACCGAGATGCAAGTCATCTGTCAATCGCAGGAACTTTTAGCACAGATGTAGAGGTAAAGAAATATGACAGTATACATTCTTCGAAGCAACCTAGAATGATCTCTGGATTACGCAGATCGATCTTTCCTTGAAAATTCATGTAATCGAAGCTTTCCATAACTTGAACCTGGTGGTCTTGGGAAATTGTATGCATAAACGCCGACACCAGGAATTTGAACGACGTCTTGGCGGCGTAGGGAGCCCACAGGTGACTGTTGGCGCGGTTTTGAGTATGAAGGGCTTCGTAGGTTGGCCCTTGAGCATAAAACACAGAGATCGACCTGATGTGCGTGAGGAGTGGCGGAGATGCGAAGTAGAGATGTCCTCACTTGATCAAAATACACCTACGAGCAAGAATCCGAGCGTGTTCTTCGTCTTGCAGTGAAACTTTCATGAATGGCCTGGTCGTATCCAGATCGGCCAAGACGGGCAGAATGACTTGAAAACCATGAATTTTCGCCACTGAGGTGAGCTCTGGGATACGGAATTCATGGTGAGCTTGGGCAAAGAGGATGAGATACTCGGCCAACATGACTGAAG
>CEMM01322485.1:6086-18481 GCA_900068975.1 Hygrocybe conica | reverse complement strand
GGGGACCCTAGATATTGAGAAGACGTACTTGCACAACACAGCAAGGCTCGTCATTACCCCCGATCGGAAAGACTTGTCTGTCCAAGACCTTGGTTCGAACCATGTCATATTGCCGTTCGGCGATAAAAACACATAAGTATATTCCAATTACATACACTTTATGGCACGGAGCATTCATCTATACACGCGATCGGTATGATACAGCGGGAAAATACTTCATTCGAAAGTGAGCACGGTGACCTGGCCACCTTGTGCATCACGGTTATTCTGGGAAGTATCCAATTAAGCGCGTGTCATGGGCATCGAGTGGAGGTAGCATACCACAAGAAGAATAAGGTTGTCTGGGGTTGCAAAAAAATCCGAAATCTCTTGCGGTTCTTGTGTTCGCGTTCGGAAGTATGGAATGTTTCGGTGCTCTTTCGTGGTGACCGTCTTCCACAAGCCTATCCTTCGGAGTGTGCCGGCAGAGCATCTCCTGTCCGCGTCGGGGTTGAAATCCAAAACGTGAATGTTTCGTCGAAACAAATTTCTGGCAACTGACACGTCTTCGAGATAGAGGACTCGGGTGCCGATGACGTGGACAGACGAGTTGGACGGGGATATCATTCCAAAGAAGCAACCTTGGTCCCATTGGTCCCACGGAATGTGCGAGACGCCCGGCAGATTGATCGCGCTCAAGAACTTCTCGTGGACCACGATGAGTTCGCGGCGGCTAGGTTTGAAACAAGGGTTGTCAGACGACGAGACGGCGGCTAGGACAACGATTCTGCGGGTTGGATCCGGATAGAACAAGGTTCCGGAGGCGACGGGGGTCTCAGAGACGGGTGACGTGTTGGTCTTGATCTGAACAGTGGCACCATTCCAAGAAGGCGGCAGTTCGTATGTGCACATTCGCGCAGCCTCAGAGTCAATTAGATCGTGAAGGCTGTGGATAGCCAACCTCTTCGGACGGGCATGTCCGCTGACAGGCTGTCCAGCAAAATGGCGGTGCCTCCGGAATTCGTGGTCCTTGGGCGGAAGGACGACGAGCAGCCTGTTTTCACCGAGGAACTGGAATGACAGCACTTCGGTTTTCCACTGTTGTCATAAAACGAAAGTTTCAGAAATCAGAAAAGATCCTGCTTCGAGAAGGAAACGAATGGCACGGACGGTGAATATCTTTCCATTGTCCCAATCAACGACAGCGAATCCGCTTGCAATGCGCTCGGAGCCTATTCTCTGGCTGACAGAAACGCCAAGGATTTTTCCGCAGAGTTCCAGTTGATCAATCGAAATTTTGTGATTGATATCCTCCCCTCGCACGAGGGGAAAGGGCACTACTTGTGTCACGCATGCTAGCTTGCCAGCTAACTTTCGAATGAAGAGTCTGACTTCGAACACATCCTCGCTGCGTGATATGTCAGAGGAAATTGAACGACTAACCGAACTGGTAAGTAAATGACTACTCACCGCTGGTAAATAGCACAGTGGATCATTACATTTTGCGCGGGATCGATGGTCACATGCTGGACAGAATAAGGCACAGAGAGCCTCACGGGATTCGGCGAGGTGGTGCAGTCTGTCCTGACTCGGGCGCACGGAAGACGGTGTAACTCCAACACATAACCTGGATGTACCAAGCATGTCTCGAATAAGAACCCCCCGGAGACGCCCACGGTCGAGTTCGGGCTGAGCTGAAGGTGATCCTGATGGGACCAATGAAACTTCAGCCAGGCGTTACGGAAGGTAGACAATTGCTGGGAGCGGTCAGCAGGGTAGACGTCGCTCGGCGGTCCATCCATCATCGCAGATGTCGCTAAGCCTAAGTGATAGGTCAAGGTCTGGTCGCCTTGAGCTATCTCGTCAGCACGACGACATGTCTGCAAACAGAGCGGTGAATATCKATACYMMAGCGCGTTGTGTACAAAGGGGACAGACCTCRCAGAAACGGAGGAGTGACACCGGGTCCAACTCCTTGAGCACCAATATGATGAGCTCGGGAGCAAGATAGTACAGCCCCATGAGAGCGAGCAGTACAGACCGAGGCGCAAAGAAAGAAGGAAATGCTCGTCATGGCCATAATTTATACCTCCAATCGTTCAAGGTTGCGTAGACGCCAGCGAAAGAAAAAAAAATAAGATTCACAGAACTGTACTTGGTTGGCGGCCGACGAGATTTGGTTTGGAGATGGCAGGGATATATTGTTTCTCGAACAAGGATGAGGATAACCGCCGATAACCGACAGCATGGCCTTGTGGCTCGGAATTGTGTGTTTGAGTTTGCTTTTTGTGAGTACAACGTCTGGCCGACCAGGGTGGTCGAAGGTACTGAGGAATACCATGTCAACCATCGGCTCTGCGTCCTTTGGTTGAGGACGCGGTCGATGGCAGTTGGTTGGCAAGCGAAAGGACAAGTGCCCGCTCGCTGAACAATAAATAACATTTACTTGGGACATCAAGAGTCAGGGACAAACTAGTGCTACGAGTAACGAAGCGACGCACTGGCTTGGACCACAGAGTCGGGTACAGGTACATCGATGACGCCTTCGTCGTTGACTTCAATCACCCGACTGATGCCAGTGATGAGGAACGGTCTATTGTGATCGCTGTCGTTAAGGAGCTCGCTGCCCCCGAGACGCGACCAATTGCTTTCTTGATGACAAAAGGCGGCTGTCACGGAGTTTGTCGCAGCTTGATCAGACCAGGGGAGCTGGAATACTCGTATCTGGTCTGGTCTGGTCCCGTAAACACAGCATGGCAACGCACCAGAGCACGGCAAGGAAAGTGAACCGACGAAACCTGAACAAGACGTGAGCGGACGAGTGACCGGATATGGCAAAAAAACGCAGGAACAAACCACATCCGCAATATGGTCTGTAAAAAATGCGAGTCGGTAATTATAAAGCTCCCTTCCTCGCTTCCTTGCCAATTCTTTTTCTCAACAAAGACAACAGAAATTGTCAAAGGTTGCCGCACCAGATCCATTCACTAGCACATCATCCAGCATAAAGGAAGGTTCACGAAAGGTTGGCGAAAACAAGCTCCTCACACGGCCTGGTAGTTCCAAGAATCGCTTCCAGGTAAGATTCACAGGCCCATATGCCCATTAGCCGAGCGTGCACTGACCGATGCTGTTGTTCACAGCCATACCAAGGCAAGTGTAAGGACTGCAAGCAGACCGTAACCCAAAACAAAGCCAAGTACTGTCATGGTTGGTTGTCGCCCGTCCTTTTCCCTCAGCTGTTCACATTTCTTCCTTGGTCTACAGGCTGTGCGTACAAGAAGGGCATCTGTTCGATATGTGGCAAACAGATACTGGATACCACCGGATATTCAATGTCAAGCAAATAACACAGCAGCTAGGGTCATCGGGTTTCGTCTCCACCGCCGCAGCGACCGTTATGATCATCATCACCTGGGGCGTCTTATTCTCGTCGAATCCGTCGTGCTACGTCCTTCAACCTCCGCACTTTCTCAATCCCTGATTGATTCCAGAACAGTTCGTCTCAACAGCAGCAGTGCTGTTACCATGCAGACATGACCATCTAAATTATGAGCAATTGTATAATCAACAACATATGTATCCCTAAGATCATCAATAGAATATTAACAAATGATTTGCAAGACAGCGGCACACCCCGAGACGAGATCTATATCTTTTTGTCCTTGGCCCGTTGCTGGTATATTTCTTCGTCGATTGTGTTCTTGGTGAGGAATCTCCAGACATACACGTGTTTCACCTGACCGTATCTGACAAGCCGTCCAACGGCTTGAGTTTCGTTGGCGTCGTAAATCTCCTTCGTCAGAGCAAGGAGTGGCGACAGGAAGATAGCGTGATTAGCTGATGTGAGATTGGCGCCACTGGCGCTCTCGTCCATCACGTTCAACAATAACACTCGTTCCGCACTGTCGTTCTGATATTTCTCCAAGTTGTTGCTCTTCTGTGTAGCCGTACCCTTGATCTCCAGGAATCTGACCTTGTGGGCCGTCAGGGCTTCCGCGAGCTTCTTCATGAGATCCGGGAACTGGACAAAGATAAGAACGCGCTCGTCTTTCGGGATCTGGTTCCTGCAATGAAGGTTTGATTGTTTGGTCTCCAGTATCAAAGGAAGCACGTACTTGATCAGATCAATAACCTTCTCCAACTTCATCCCGTAATGTTTCCCCCGCCCTTCCCGCGACTCATCAACGCCAAGCGTGTCACCCTTGACAACGTTGAGTACCCGGGCGGCCGATTTACAAGCATCAGAGGCTGCATAAACACATTCTTCTTTCTCTGCGCATGTCTTGACGCAGTCCAGGCAACCTGTGTGCCCGCAGGACGACAACACCGCAATATCGCTGACAGGAATGTTCTCCCGATTACAGGAAGGGCACGATATCACTGGTGGCGTTTCCGATTGTCGTTGCAGGTCTCGAACCACCGTAAAGTATCGCAGCGAGCGCACACGTCCAACGAGCTCCTTTGTGAGTCGCCGAATATCGTGTGTCTTTTCACGATGTTCCCAGATTTGGTCCTTGACCTTGGTTGGCAGATCTCCATCTTCCTTGGTCTTGTTCTTGCCGTTGACGGCCGATTTGTGTGATGCAGTCGCTCCAGCCTTGTCAAGGAGATCGACCACAATCTCCGTCGCATCCTTATCACCCACTCCTTCCGTTCTCGATACCCGCACGTATTCCCGGAACATAGATTCCTCTCCAACACGACCAATGCTAGCCTCTCGCTTGACTCCCGCAATGAGACACTTGAGGAGCTCCTGTTTACATTCGTCGAGTTGCTTCTGCCGCTCTTCCACAATGACGTCGCAAGCTTTCATGGCGTTATCGTTGGAGGTATCGAGGTCAAAATGGGAACATCGTTTCAGCAGGGCTTCTTCCGCAGTGCTATAGAAAGAAACTGTCAGATGTGCGAGCACATGCCATGAAAAAGTTCAACCTACCTGCTCTCACCAAGTGACTTGGCAAGCCGCTTCTCTCGATCACTCTCGGTTTTCTTTCCTCGCTTGATCGTCATGTCCAAGGCACGCAAGTGGTGTTCGAGTTCGAGGTAGATCGCACGTTCTGCTGCTGGGAGAACTACCTCCACAACCTTCTCTGTCCATGGAATTTCATCGATCTCTGCGATGTTCTGTCGCACGAAACGATCCAAGAAGGTTTGCCCGATTTCATGCCGATGTGCATGCCATTCGAGACTGTGGACTTCCCGGAATGAATGGAACTTCTCAGACTCTGTCATGAAGGCGTGAGTCACTGCAACATAAGTTGAAACTGAGGAGATATACCTGTTTGTTCCCTTCGCCGCTTCTTTACTTGTGCTGATTGACCTTCACCATCATCGTCCACTCCCAAGTGTACATCGAGGAACGCAGAGATGGTCTTCAAAGCAGCAAAGTCGTGAATGGGAGGCGTTCCGGACAACACCCACTTTCGATCAGCTGTTAGCCTCGTAACGAGAGCGTGGGCTTTGCTGTCGAGGTAGGTGTACTCGTCAACGACAACACGCGCGAAATGGAACATTTCCAGAGCAGGTGCCTGCATCAATGTCCAATCGCGCTTGATAGCAGCGGATTCGAGCTTCCAAGGGTCGGTGTCTTCCCGTCGCTTCTGCTTCTTAGCCGCAGGCTTGTCGTCGGTCGCCTTCCGTTTTACTGGTTTCTTTCCTGCGCTCTTTGACGACGTGGGTTCATCGACATCCATCCCATCCTCATCACTGTCAACCTTCGAACTGGCGGCTCGCGAACTACCATTCTTGGATTTCGGTGTCACCTTCGGCGCTTGTTTGTACTTGAATTTCTGTTTATCCGTAACCCGAATGTCGTCAGAATCCGACACGTCTTGTTCGAATTCTTCGTCGTCACTCTCTTCTGCCGAGCTCTGTTCGTAATCCGAAGACGCAGAGGAAGGCGGCGGCTTTGATTTCCACTTGGCCTTTTGAACTCCGTTTTTCTTGGGAACCTTCTTGCTCGACCTCGATTGCTCGCTCTGGCTCATGTCTTCATCATCGTCCGAGATGACTATTGCGGCTTGTTTTACAGCTCGTTTCTTCGGGAGTATCGGGCCATCAGAATCACTAGTGACGTCTTCGCCTTCCGTAGATGATGCAGGTCGGGATCGCTGAGTGGTTTTTTGGAAGAAAGACTTGATGGGCTTCTTTGTGATCACCACCTCCATCGTGGGACCCTTGAACTTTCGGCTCACAAGGGGCTCTTCCTTGGTGGAATCTTTCGCATTGGCGACACGATACGATTTACCTTTCAACCTCTTGCTAGCAATTTCCGCTTCTGCTTTCACGGCAGCTTCAGCCTCTGTCGAGAACATCCGAATCATCAGCTGACAAGTCATATAGGATTTGGGGATTTTTACCATCGCGTCGGAATTCACGCATTCGCTTCATGACGGCGTCGGAACCTTCGTCTTGGAGTCGATCAGTCTGAATTCTAAGGCCGTTAAGCGTGGCTTCGAGCCGATCATTAAAGTATCGACCATCTTGAGCAGGTAAAGTAGCTCCTGCTGCAAGTGCTTCAAGGTTGTCAAGGTACACCGAGCTTTTGAAAAGACTTGAAGCCACGATAACAATGTCGGCCTCCTGAACTTGTTCGATGGTCAAGGAATTGACGCTAGTGGCTGTCGAAAGTACCGCAGTCTTGAAGCGCTTTCCCGCGAATTTACGGCACTCGGAATCCCACTGTTTGGTGAGATGCGGCGGGACAACGATTAATGTTGCTTTGACGGGAATTTTGCCCTCCATTCGGTCCAGTTTTGAAAATTCTTTTGCGACGATCTTCGCCGTACAATCGATCAAACCGAGAGTAATAGCAGTTTTCCCATAACCCACTTGGTCGGCGAGAACACCGCCTTTGATGTGGACGGGTCTCTGCGCTCGACCTTCTGCTCTCCAACCCAAGGGGCCGAGAATAGCCTCTGAGATCTCCTCTTCCACAAAAGGTGAAGCATCATTGGCTTCTTGCTGCAACATCCAATGCAAAGAACGCAACTGCTCCTTTCGGAGGGGGATCTTGAAGCTGGGAGGCTGCGAATGTTCAGGATCCAGTTTGTTACTTGACAGCACGAACTTCGGTAAACTCAAGCTCGCCAAAGGTATGAAATCTGTGTTGAGGCGCCACGAAACAATGGGCTTTTCCGTGCGTCCTGCGGATGGGAGTCGAGACAAAGCACGGTGGATTAAGGATGGAATGTTGACACCCAGGCGGACGGTTCCAACGCCGTTCTCGTCTAATTTGAGTTGGGTGACAAAAGGTGTCGGCCGGCGTTTGAGACGCCTCTCGTACTCTCCGGCCTGAACTGAATTTTCGAATGCAACGTCCTTCTTGTTGACTCTCCTCCATTCAAGGGCAGGGGCTGTTGGTGCGCATCGTTCACAACGTGTGAATTCGTGGGACATGTCCACCGATTGCCATGCGTTGAAAGTGTCGTCGACATATCGGACCGGCTCCAGCAACCAGGCTAATCCTTGGAATGTACTGCGCTCATGCACTTTATCCACCTCTTTCCAAACCTTGACGGGCCACTCTGGACCAGCCTGCGAGTGAAGTGGAACATGACAAACGAGGAGTGCATTGGCACTGCGGCAAGATTCGTCCGAAACTGAGATCGTAAAAGACTTTCCGGGCACGGAGACGCTGGAGCCTTTGAGGTGGGAGGGCTAAATGGATGCACATAATAAGCATTTCCATCACCACGAAGGTGGTAGATCTTACCTCTAAGTTAATGCGATCCGTAACTGCCCACTTGCACGGCAGGTAGCAGGTAACATTCTGAGCACCTTGGTGGGTCGACTGTCTCCATTTCGGGTCCAGTCTGCAGATGATCGGGCGCGCTTCACCATATTCATATCGTCGCATACTGATGGAAAAGACAAAGCTGTCCTTTTCTTCTTTGCACCGATGAGGGTCAAGCAGGAAGAATAACGGGGGGAGCGAGGCATCTTTCGAGCTTGCCGTTTTCCTGTGCAATGCGCCATTGGCAGTGCCGCATTTGTCGAGAAGGCTGTAGGTGCCTGTGATATCACGGTCCAACGAATTGTTTGCTTCGGAATTGGCAACAGAGATCTTTAGTTGCGCATAGACCAGCTTGTCCCTAAGACCATCTCCCAGCAAACCAAGTCGAGCTTCCCACGCAGGAACAGGGTCGCCCACTCCTTCAATGGTAATGGACAACGGAGTTGAGTATGGAAGTGCAATCTCCCATCGGCCGGTGAACAGGTCTTCAAGTGCAGATAAACGAGCAATCGGATGCTCCAATATCTCACGAATCTCGGCATTCGCAGGCTCGTGGTCTTCTGGTTTCGCAAACAGACGCCATTCTGGTTGTTGAGGGTGGAGGTTCAGCTCGATATATGCTGTTGGTGATCGAAAGATCACTGTCCAGATTTCCTGACGCTTGGTCTCTGCAAATCGAAGTTCGAATTTGCAGGCTCTGAGCACTGCGTCACGCCAAGGCGACCAACGCTTTTCCGGGATACTGATTACGGCCTTGTCTTTCAGCGTCTCGAGGAGATCCTCAGTGATTCCCTTGAGAGACAGACACATCGGGAGAGTGGACTTGAGCTCCTTCGCAAATGTCAGGGGGGATAATCTGGCATTAGAGATGACATCGATGGGCTCCGGATTGTGCTCGGGACGACCACCACATTTTTTGCAGGACGAGGTACCACAGTCTTGACAACGAAGGAGCTCCTGGGTGGTAATGCCTTTGCGACCCTCGCATGAACAAAGGCGTGCGCTTTTCGATGCTCTGGAAAGAACAGATTTGAGAGAATGTTCGCTTGCTGAGGCAAAATCGAGCGGCTTCTTGTGAAGCAGCTGTTCCCCCACAATGTGTTCGTCGAGATCGTCAGTCGTCGGTTGCGCATCTAATGCGGTTCGCGAATTGGTCTGGCCATCGTCCTCACCTTCCGAGTCTTCTTCACTGTTCTGAGCATCATCGCCAGCTTTGTTCTCGTAACTCTCGTCGTCATTGCCTGCCTTGAGAAGCTTCTTGCCAACGATGAGAGCAGCCAGCATACATGCTCCGACGACGGTGGTCGACATGGCATTTCCAGCGAGATCGGCGAGTTGATCTTCTGTCTCCCGAGTTAGAAGCAACTTGTCAACAGGTAAACCCTGCATGGACAATGCCTCCAATCCGACCATGGGTCCACCACGGTTGGTGATGTAAGGAATCATGGATGGTGTAAGACATGGACAGATTCCAACTTTGCTTGAACCAATTGTGCGATCGACATTCTGCGAAAGATTCCAGACCAGGCTAGGAAGGTAGGAAGGATTTCATGGTAAGCACACGCATCCCATTAGCGAAGTGAGCCACATACGTTTTATAAGAGGGATCAACGCCCTTGACTGCCGACCGCAAGTGAGTGATGTCCATCAAATCCCACACTCGTTCAACTTGCCCAACGCCCCAGTTTTGCCACGCGAAATCAGGAAGCTTGCAAAACCCGCCTGCCTCAAGTCAGGCCAGCGTTTCAAAGATGAAATAGGACGACTGGCTCACCTTCATCCCAACTGGTGAGCGGTCGCTTCGAACCCAATTCTTCTTCAAGCCTCGCGCGTTGATGGCGGGATTCGCATCGACCCCAGTCAGTCCGGCCGGTACGTCGGTCTAGTGCGTTATAATTCTCCCGTACCAATTTTTCTCGTGCCTCGTGGATCCTAGAGTCGTCCGAAGTGAGCAGGAATAAGTCCAGACTGGCAGAAGCCGGTCGTTTGAGTTTAGAAGTGAGCCAGTCCTTCCAAGAATCCGGCATCTTTGAAAGCTTCTCGTTGACAGCTATGAGGTAGACTCGGGTCCGCGTGTGCGGGATGTAGTAGAGTTTGGTATCGACTCGAGTGTATCCTGCGCTGTAACCGTTCTTTTCAAAGTACTTCTGTACGCGGGCCCAAGGGGCGGAGCACACATTCTCCAAAATCACGATCGGCGGTCGATGTTTCCTAACCCAAGACATCATTCCTCGAAAAGTCCGGCCGGATTCTCCACTACCGTCAATATCCTGCTTCTCATTGTTGAGATTGGAATAGTCCACGCAAGACGTGCCTGCAACAAGGAGATCCACGTCTCCCGGGACGGTAGCTTTTGCTCCATATGCGGTTGTCCTATGAGCATAATCAGCTAACAAGAAACAGCTATCATCATCATCGCACTCACGCTCGTTCATTTCCAAGCTCGCAAACATCACGGAAGAGGATGGGAGGATGAAAGTTGCGTTCAATATATGCCTGCTTGAACGGCTCAATCTCACACGAGAACACGTGTTCGATCTCAAACGTGAGCCCGTGCTGGTCCTGGATGGATTTTTGTATGAGCTCCAGTGCGAGTAACGGCGATTCGGTCCCGGAACACATCGTAGCCACGCGCAGCTTTCGACCTTGCACGTGTTCGACGACACTTTTGATCTGCGGGACGCGCTTGATCATATCAGCGAACATGTCTGGAATCTGGTTGATAGGCGGGAGATCCGATGAGTCAGGTGCAGCTGTTTTGCCTACACCTTTCCCTTTGGTCGCCGTCCTCGTCGTCGTCGGCCTGTCCTCAACTTCCATTTCTTCATCGTCGTCGCTGGCCCGACTCGGAGCCATCTCGGCATCTGAAGAATCCGCCTTGGTTTTCGCGCCTCCAAAAAAGGAGGAAATCGACTTTTGGCCCTTGGGCACTGCTTTTGATTTGCTCGCCCCGGCTGGCATCGTGATGGTGGTGAGGGCCTTGACGCGTAAAATGATGAGTCACGTCGTCACAGTGTGACCACACGCGTTTGATGTCAAATTTTCCCACGCACAAGCTCCGTCCGGAACAGTCTTAAGCTTCCGATCCACCGATGATACCATTCGCACTCCGGAGATTCTGGAGGGGCACCCAAGAGACATCCATGATGCGCAAATGGCATCACAACTCTTATTGCATTGATTGGTGCGTTTATTTTTTATAATCAACCGCTTTTTCTGATTTCACAAATGCGCGGCGCTGTTTTTCCCTACTGGCAGGGCGGTGGTTATCATCCTGACAATTTTTGCGGTGATCACCCTCACTTATCCCGACTTTCCGCCTGTTTTCGAACGAGATATCCTCTTCGGCGATCCCGACATCGGATACCCCTTCAGGCGTGAGCAGTAAGCTCAAGCTTCCTGTGCTTCTGCCGAGATTCCTCACTCACGAACCCGATGAAAATCTGCAGAATAGGCTCCAATACCAACATGATCGTTGCGATCGGGACACCCGCAACATTTCTGGGAATGATTGGTATCTTGCACAACAATTGGATGATCATCCACCACGGTCTCCTCACACTGGGTCTGAGCAGGTGAACACCTTGTCATTTTCTCTGACTCTAAACTCAATACATAGTAGTGGAGTGACTCATCTCGTCACCGAGTTACTGAAAGCCAGTGTCGGTGAGTCCCGGATCGCGGCTTCCGAGCTCAAAAAGTCCTGACATCCTCCACAGGGAGCCTTCGCCCAGATTTCATAGCCCGTTGTAAATGGGACCTCATCGAGGCAACCTGTACAGGGTATCTAACTCCTCTCATCCTGCTCCGTAATAGAATTTATCATGATCGGACAGGAAGCCCGATTCGGTGCGGGCCGGACGACAATCCTTCCCGTCTGGCCACTCCTCGTCAGCATTCGCAGCCATGACATTCTTTTCCCTCTTCCTCGCCGGATCGACCGGTGCATTATGCTTCTCTGCTCCCCCCCGTACAAATACCATCCGTAGTCGAGCCTTACTCGTGCTCTTTACACTTGCCCCACTCTTCTGGGCTACCTATATCGCTATCACACGGATTCAAGATAACGTGCGCCATATCGTCTGCTAACCTTACTCTTCATTTCTCACCATTCGTACTCTAGCGCCATCGTGGACGAGATGTCATAGCCGGCGCGCTGATCGGCATCTCGATGTCTACCATCTTCTATCACGCCTACTGGCCCAGTCCATTTATAGCCAAATCTGTTGCAACCACCGGGCCCAACCTTCCGAAACACGTCTACACAGAAGGCGACGAGGAGTCGCAAGAATTGCTCATATCCCACTGAATGCTAAACCAATGACACCAATTAATTACGAACGACGCAGGATACTAACACTTGGATTCCATGTACTCCACGTGAATATGCATCTATGACTACCAACCCCGGTGTACGAGCCTGCCTGAATGTTATCACACGACGGAAGTATCCGATTCCGCGCTTGAGCAAGCTTGTGTTCAAGATGTCTTGATATGAATTCATCATGAGATGTCCGGAAATGGTGACAAGCTCGGAATTCAACAGAAGGTCTGTTACATGTAAATCACATTCTGGATGTGCGGAAATCGATCCGGCCACTTTGACTTTGTGCTATACAATATCAGGGCACAAGCTGCGTGTACAGTCGGTGTGCCTTGCAGTGCAGCGTAGGCCTCC
>CEMM01322474.1:64079-89979 GCA_900068975.1 Hygrocybe conica | reverse complement strand
CGGGCTATCAACTCATCCTGAGCCAAAGCTCGAGTTTGTGTCTTGACTCTCTTTGGCGTGGCCGCGGCCTTGAGTGGATGATCAAGGCTTGAGTCAAGCAGCTTGCAAATGATTAGACCGAGATTTACGCACCCTCTTTGCCTCTGACTTCCTCAGACGACTAACAGTCTCGGATGTGTTCATCACGGTGTGCTTTCTCTGACTTTGCCTCTTGCGCTTGATGCCCTCGACCACTTCACCTGTCTGTACGTCGACAGCAATGCCTAACGATACACGGCGTTTTGATTTGAGCTTGGACGATGAAGCATCCGGTTGGTGCGCATCACCGGGGTGGGACAGGAATGTGACTTTCTGGCGGGAGTGTGCGAGTGCGGTAGCCTTGGCGAGACGCACTCGAGCAGCCTGGTTTATGGGGCCAATTCAAGGCATTGCAGTCAGAAAAAAAAGCTGGAAGACATACCTTCCTTGCTTGTTTCTCTTCGTCTTCGACTATCCTTTCGCCTGTATCACCTTCCTGCTGAGCTGTTTCTTCATCTGTGCTCTCGAAGTCGGACTCGAAAATGTCTTCCTCCTCTAGTAAGACACAGATATTCAATACATTCCAATGCTGAGAAAAGCCGATGAAAAACACCCTTGTCGTTGACGAAGTCAACATCATCCTCAACATCCTTGGCAATGTCCTCCGCCAAGATTTCAGCCAAGGCGGCCTCCATCCTGTAAATGAGATTCGGATATACCATCCACGGTCCAAACTGTTGTTGAACTCACCGGTTTCCCGCTGTGCTCCGCCTCGAACGACGGGTGACGAGGCCCTCCTCTTGGTCAGACATGATGATGATCGCGGTCGCTGTCCAAGTTGGTCATGCCTCGACTCAGCCTCCAACTTTCTCGTCTGCTCCGTCGTCCGCCATCGTTATTCACGCAACCTCTCCAATGGCGACCGACGCCTCGACCAACAATGGTCTCGAACATCGTCGCACGCCCAGCAACCGGCGTTCTCTCGCGTCACATCCCCTTCACTCCTCTCTCGGCTTCGCGTCAACTCGAATTACTGCCCCTCCTTGGCTCTTTGCAACAAGCACGTCACGTCGCAAGGGGTGCGGAGTACCAACCATCCCAACGCGTGAGGAAAAGGAGACACGGATTTCTCGCAAGAAAGAGAAGTGTGTCTGGAAGGAAAATTTTGTCCCGACGACGGGCAAGAGGAAGGAAATTCCTCAGTCATTAAGTGCAGCCTCTCCTTTAGCCTCTTGTCCTTCTGCCTGTCTGACATTACAGTATACGAAAATCAGACGCCTTCACCGTTGTACCGCAAAAAAAATTATACGGATGCATATGATGTATTCGCGATGCCAGACTAGAATTCATGCATCCCGTCCAGCTTTGCAGAATGGCGTTGCAGCGGACGCCTCAGGAGGCCTGTACTCTACGTATGCTGGTCAATAGCATTGATCTCGGATGTTGATAATTACCATGATCATTCTTGTCCAAAACCGCAATGTCCTCCAGTCCATTGCCCATCGCGCTCTACCAAGGATTGCTTGACAAACTCGTTGCAATCTTGGAACTCGTACAAACCTCTGGCGACTCGTTGTCGGTCCAGAACAAACAGGCTCTTTTTCAAGCTGTGCGTAGACGAATACTACACCTCCACAACTGAAATGAATATTTACTATCATACTCAGACTACGACTTTCAAGAATACTCTGGCTCAAGCAAGGGAACTAGGCGTTGCATTACCAGGTGGTGAAATGCTCACGCAAGACCAAGACGAAGTCATCCAGACGCTGGAAGAACTGAGGGATCGCAAAAGGTGTTTCTTTAGTCCGAGGTTTTCTCAAATATTCGGCCACTGAGCACACAATGACTAGAAATCAACTTGCTCATTTCTCAGATCGAGTGCTGTCGTCCGTTTCGGCTCACTCGACACAAAAAATAGAGGTCGACTCTATGGCGTCCACACCTATTGCCTGACACGGATCAGAACGCCACGGTGTCAAGTCGCGTCACCA
This sequence comes from Hygrocybe conica, assembly GCA_900068975.1. Taxonomy (NCBI): domain Eukaryota; kingdom Fungi; phylum Basidiomycota; class Agaricomycetes; order Agaricales; family Hygrophoraceae; genus Hygrocybe; species Hygrocybe conica. The sequence continues at coordinate 87,967 of CEMM01322474.1, read as the reverse complement.
ATATATCACTGGCATCTCCCGTCATTTATATTTTGTCCACCCGATCGATTCAGTCACGGCTGCAGTCAGCCCATTTCAGTGCTCATCCTTTGATCCACTCCATCGCTCTCTGTCTCGCCTTGAACGCCCGGTTTTTTTCTATTGGCTGGACCATATATTTTACTTCCCTGCCAACCGTTCTACCAATCCGACATGATACGCACAAAGCACTTCATATTACTCCATCTTCTTGGTGGAATTTTTATTCAGCCGACTCGAAGCGAGCTCCCCATTACGTGGATATGTCCTTCTGAAGCGGATACCTTTAGTCCAGGAGATATTATCCTTGTTCGGTGGGGAACGACAGACAATGTTGCTTCACCTGCTTTCAGGCTTTGCTCTTCAAAGGCAAACCCAAGCACGCTCATCAAGGACGACGACAATACCGATTCCACCGGCGCCTGTGGCGCTGCGGTTCACTCTTTGATTGAAAAGGGAGCCGGATCCTTCTTCACCTCGCTGTAAGTGAAAGCCTTCGACTCTGGTCTGCAATGGCTATTCAGTACTCTTTTGTTTGCAATAAGAGCGGTGCCCAATGTCACGGATGAGAACTCGTTCTATCTCCTCATGGAGGATTCCTTAGACGTGACCTCGTCGCCTAAATTCCGTATCAGTCGTGGGTATTGTATTCTTCTCCCCAACTCTCTGCTCAATCTTGTCTCTAGCAACCATGGCGACAACCGAAGCAGCCCGGGATTCGTCCACGGAACTGGCCAACTCACCCTCACACCCATCACCCACTGTCGTTCAAACCAGCTCGCTCGAGCAAGGGTCTACGACTAGGCTAGTGGATGCGCCCACTGTATCTTTTTCAGCAGTGGTTCCTTATCTTACTGTGGTCCATGCACCTCCTCCTGTCGCCGCTTATGCCGTTCCGTTATCATTCGTTGGCGCTATTCTCTTTGCTGCTGTCATCCTTGCGGTTCGTCAACACCGTCAACTCAAGAACGACCGTAGCGACAACGTTGAAAAATTCCATTGCTCCAGAAAGTCTGGTCACAAGAATAGGCCTAGCTACACATGGGACCCCGCGATGGCACCAGAGTCTGGTGGCGGACCTTTACCCAACTTCATTACCCAAGCTGGAGAACAACACCGAACATGGCAGGCTTATCCTGCTGCCAGATTATCAGACAGTCTATCAGGACGGCATATTCCCACGCCATTCGGTCCGCCCTCTCGTTGCCTAACGCCATCGAGATCTTCGGTCAAGATCGATCCTGACCACTCCAATTCCTCTGTCACAAATTTGATATTGTCCGATTACGGTCCGCTCACGCCTGCTTTGTCCACGTCCTCGCTGACACTTCCTGGGAGACTACACATCAGGGAACAGGTCGATCCATCACCGTCATACTTTTTCCTGGACCCACCCATTCGATGGGATCCGCTGATGGGCTCAATGCTTCGCAATCCAATCAGTCCAGAGGGTAATGACATCGATACAACCATTGTGTACGCTGGGGTCCACAGGTAGCGTTTAAGCATCGTGGATGACCAATGATCCCCAAGCAATAACAGGATGTGAGAAGAATAATATCATGACAGTGATATATACAAAGTTCGTCATCGCCCGATCCCCATTTTCAGGAGTGCGCCGACAACGTCTACCTCGTCCCATCTGGCGTCGACAACGACTCCTCCCCCCTCTGCGATCGCCGCGGCGGCGCTTTTCCTCCGCTGAATGTAATGCAGAGTGTTTCTAAAATGTCGAGTGATCATTTCCGGTGTCTGTACGCCTTCAATGAGCCCTGGTGGCGCACGTTGCGAAGGATGGACATCTGGAGAAGAGATATTGTCAATGCTGGATGTGATGAGCTCAACCAGGCTGTTGATGTATTTCGGAGCAATCTGAGGAACGAGTCAATGAAACGAATCACAGACACTGATCAGATACAGACCGCCGGAGCACCACGTTCAAAGTAATATATATACTGGTCGAGTGTGTCACAGTACAGCTGTACCGTGACAATTTCTTCTGTTGCAGAATTAGCTATCCGCAGCGACTTTTGTAGACACTCCAATACGCGTTTGCTGTCCTGGTGAGGGTACTGCGCAACGAATGAGTAGTTGACGCAAAAATAGGGAAATTACATACCGCCTTGATGCTTTCGGCGTTCTCTTCTTGTGATGGCAATGTTTCGTGCACTTCCTTGGACTGCTGTGATTCCTCCTCAACAATTGGTACTTCCTGCCACCACAGGTGACTTGCAAGTCCCACAGCCGTCGATTGGTGACTCTTTTTCAAGAGTTTCGCCCCATGCAATGCTGCCTTGGTTATCAAAGTATCGTAGTTATCGACGCCGAAAACCTTTGCGCCGGCCAAGGAACCGATAAGGAGCGTGATAGCTTGAAGTTGAGAGCGAGATTCCGATATACAATCCTCGTAGACCGTGAAAGCTTGCACATAGAGATCGTATGTCAGGTCCTCAAATCCACACTCATCGGCAATTTGGGCGGAAAGCAGAAATAGCCGCAGGGCGATGGTCGGTGCCTCGACTTGTACGGCGAGGATCGATGTAAGCTGACGGGTGAATTTCAAGATGCTGGAAACTTTGGATCCCCAGTCATCCACCTTGAGGGTAGACGCTCAGATTCGTGACATTTGTACAAACAAGGGCAGTTGAAACGCACAAGATGTTCCCGGCTCTTGTATCGCCGACAGAGTTTAATCGCCGAAGTGATCAAAGCTGGGAATGTGAACCTCATTCGTTCACCGCCAGCCTCGAGATATCTCCTCGCCACTTGTAGGAGCTAACCGGAGACTTAATATCACTCTTAGAAAAAAAATACCAGGAAGGCTCACTTCGAATTGAACATCAAGGGATTCGGCTCGGAACAAGTGGATCATTCGCGCAACCCACCCTTGTTCCTCGGCCATTTCTTCCCGTTCCAGTAGGTGTGGACCTTGTCTTCGCATGTCCTTATGAGATGGCGGTGGTCCGCCGTCTGATTGATCCTTAATGAGGACGTGACACAATTCAAGAACACCATCTACATCTTCCGGGGTCTCAATGACGGTCTCGTTTTTAAGCACGGAAGAAATTATCGAATGTGCAATTGACCGTCGCGTGGAGAAGAGTTGTTTGCTGAGAAGGGGCGCGTAATTTGGAATCGCCAGTAGAGTTAACACTGATTGGTAAGAGTTGATTGGCGCTACAAGTAGAGCTGAGAGATTGGCGGATGTTTGGGAAGCATGCAAATCTGGTCTGTGGCCGACACTCAGATTCTGCGAAAGGGAACAGTTGGTGGCATGGACATACCCGTTTGAAAATTCTTTAATTTTTTCTTGCGCAAAACCAAAGAGCTGGTCAACGTACTCCAACCGGTCGGGATAGCAGCTGAGTGACAGGTTCGTTAATGATACGAGTAGGGCAGTTATATCCTGTATCGATAGGTCTGGCCGAGCCTACAGAAGTTGGTTGAGTAAATACTACGAAGGAACGAGGAGCCTGACAAACCTTAATGAGTTCAACAACCTGCTTCCAGAATACCTCGAACAGCTGAACGTCCTCTGGAATGCCTCGGAATTTCTTGACGATTGGTGGCTTGCCCCTTTCATCTCCATCTGGGACCGTGCTGGTCCCATTGAGACCAAGTTCAGATGTATGATTCTGAGACTCGACAGCAGGACTCTGCGGTGGAGAGCCCCACGCCCCGTGACGGTCTAGATTGAGCGAAACCGTTGTCGCACTGCCGTTCTCTCGCACTCTCGCTTTCTGAAGTTTCACTTTTTCGGCTAATCTGCGTGCGGCAGCCTCTTCTTGCCGTTTCGTCTCTTCAGGATCTTCGGTCTCAGCTTCTCGAGCAGCATACGCTGCAAGCCTATCGATGAGGGCAATGACAATCTGTTTGATGTTTACTTTAGGATGTAATTGTGCTGTCGCAGAAAGGAAAGGTCCGAGGCTGTGAAGGTGGAATTCGTCCGTGAAGACCTGTTATTTGCCGGCGGTTCATAAACTTCACCAGCGAACATGCGGGTTTTGAAGGATACCTGGATGACGACCTCCATCAAATATTCCTGTGCAATGACATCTTTGCAATTCACGACTTGCTCCAAGATACTGGGTAGAATGGTCCGCTGGTACATCTCGAGGTCAACACCGTCGAGTTGGCTCAACCGCACGAGGTTGGTGCCAACTAGGATGCGCAGCTCTCGGCGTTCCATCTCGCGTTTCTCGCGATCGCGTGAGTGGCCTTGGTGTTGCAACCGAACCCAGAGCTTGTTCATTTCTATAAAATTGGTGAGCACAAAGGAGATAGAGTCTTGCAGATTGCCAGCCGGACTGGAATGCACGATCAATATTTTATCACATTGAGGAAAGAATGACATACCCGGCTTCAGTACCAACAGGCAAATGATCGCGAGTTTGGCCGCTGAGATAATGACGGAGAAAAAGTCCACGTATAGGATGCAACACGCCTCGGGACATTTCCATCATATCCTTCATAATTTCCTTCACCGGAGCGTCTGGGATAGACATATATACGGCGCCGACAGTTATCATGAGGTAAAGTCGAGGGATGATGTTTCCAGCATATTGAACCAGCTCGTAAAGGTCAGCCAGATGGTGCCGGGATTGAGTGTGAGCATCGTAGAGATAGTTAGACAGGTAGCGGAGAGCGTCAAACACGGCCATGTCTAAGATGCACTCCTGTTAATACAATCGTCGTATATGCAGGTAGTGCAGACGGACACAGTTCGTAGTATTGCTTGGGCGAGAGAGAAGATGTCCGCAGTTCGGCGAGCATAAGACTTGCACTCTTCAGTGCATCCATAAGCTGGTCAAGCTCCTATATATCAACGACAGTCATGAACAAGCCTGGGACGGCAACACGGCACAGAATAGGTGAGTGTCATTGGACATCACCGACGTACGAGATGCCTTTTCATTTGCTGTACTTGTATCTTGACGGTGTTGAGAGCCTCGCTGAGCATCTTGCCCTCCTCCGGTCCTGGAGAAACCATGCTGTTCAAGGAATGATTAAAGGATGGAAGGAAGGAGGTGCGCGATTGACGGACGGTTACTCGCACAGTTGACCGCTTTCGGATGTTTGGTCACGTTTTCATAATCAGGCACGGAAATGGAGGATAAGTTATCGACTACAAGACAGTCCAGTCCACTATACAGTAAGTGTTCCAGTATATAACAGTATGAGAGCTTTATAAGTCGATCAGCAACGCTTCCTTCTTCTCAGCCACACCACTCGGTACAGATGGACCGAAAAGCGAATACGTTTGAGGAGCTGATGTGGGAGCCACAGGAAATTGTGGAAATATCGTCGGCGCAGGGGTAGGCTGCATAACAGCTTGTTGAGGTGTCGTGTTCGCAATAGTATTATGACGCGAGTGATAGGTAGCTCGTGGTGCTCCCGAGACGGTGTTATGGCGCGTGAGGAGGCGGCCAATGGCAGCGGGTGGAAGATGTGATTGTGGGGTGTCTTGCTGTTGTGGTGGTGGTGGAGGCGATTGTGGCAGGTACGTGGGCAAGAAACTCGGTGCTGTCGAAGCTGGCAGTGGCCCGAGACCTTGGCTGAAAGAGTTGCTTGTCGTAGCCGACGCGGTTGGTAGTGATGCAGGAGCAACATGGACCGGATAATGCGCATTCTGAGGTGGCCCAGACAACTGAGTGGGTTGATAGTTTGTTGTTGGACCTGGCTGCGATGGCGCAACGGCGGAAGATGGTCCAGCGGGAGACGCAAGGTGCGGGAATTGACGGTGAGATTGCTGCGAAGGAGGATTGCCTTCCGGGAAATATGTCTGTCCAATGGGTACAATATGAGTCTGCATTGGTTGCGCAAGGTTTTGCTGTTGCAGTGATTGAGGTTGATCGACTCTTGCTGTATTGGGTGGCGCTGAAACTGGGATACGAGAAGGCACCCAACCCTGGTGGTCATTTTGAGGAGCAGGAGCCGGAGCCGGGCTGTAGCCTGTAACAGGCTGCTGAGATGATATGATTGGAGACCTTGCTGGAACAGAGGAACGCCAGCGGGGTTGCGAAATTTGTTGCGTCAGAAGTTGGTCATAGAGTTTCACAGCCTGCGAGAGTTTGTCGTGCATCTCAGACAGCATCTCTGCCAGTTCGCATTGAAAATCATTCAGTATAGGAGAAACAAAACCGCTCACGTTCTTTTCTTCCAGTGTCGTCCAGGTTGAGGACAAGCTTTGGTCGTAATCCGTTGACTTTCTCATACAACTCCGTCACTCCAGGGTACCGTGACATATCTCGACCTCCCCGTGCATGTACCTCTTCCACTGTCTGGCTGAAAGTCAGGATCGCGTCTGATTCCAACGGCTCAAGATCATAGCTAGATGGTTTCTGGGCCAGCGGATGGGGCGGAACGACGCCGAGCGGGTAAGATTGCGTCAACGAGGACATAGGGTCTGAACGTGGTGTTTCCGCCTCAGCGGGTGCACTTGCTTTTGGGGCGTTTGCTTCACGCAGGCTGGCTTCGATAGCCGCCCGAAGATCTGGGTCATCCTCTTCCGCTGATAACCGGGGTCCGGAATGAAAGCTGTGGTCCACCAGAGGTGGCTCTGATGGCGACGGTCGGTATGGAACGTAGCCGGGCCGAGAATGGCCATTCACAGCATTTATTTCTTGCAGAGACAACTGGATGGCTCGTTGCAGCTCTTCATCCTCAAGCTCTCGACCACTACGGTGCCGAAGGCCGGCCTGTGAACTGGATGCACGATGATGAACTTTATTCACGGTACCATGACTGGGTAACGGCGGAAAGTCAGATGTGAGATTTGTGATTATTACAACTCACTTCTTCTCGACCTTCCGCGAGAGCTTCGCGTGGCAACCATCGCAAACGCGGACTTCCTGGGTAATCCCAAAGTGAGGCAAAGGCATGGATTTTGAGGAACATGCATGATCGAAAACTTGGCCGCAGTTTCGGCAGTGGTGTTTGCGATTAGTAAACGTGAAGGCGGTACGACAACGCAAGCAAACATCGGAATCGATCCATTCCGGGGCAGTTTGCGTGTCTACCATGGCAGGGTTGGCAACTGCAAGGTCTCGGGGCGGAAATTTATAGCCTATTTTGAGTCAATGACATTGGGAGTCACCCCACATAGGAAGAAACACCACCGACCTTCCGTCTTTAACTCCTTGTATACTTGCCCCACGTAAGCGAGTGACGGTTTCCCCTCAAAAGCAGCCGCCCAGTTTTGAACAAGTCGAAGCATTGCATTCTTGACCTCCAGATTCAGAGCGGGTGTCTTAAGGAGCGAGACCATGTTGTCGATGAATTCGCGGGAAGCGATCTCAGTAAGAAAGTGATCGCCTCCGTTTTTGACACAGACGTCCGTCAACTAGGAGAGTTGCTTATGATCATTGTGACGAGGAGGGTAATGCGGTCGAAATTCATACACCAAGTGCCAATAATTGTACATTCGGATTCTTGTGATTGATACGTCGTTTCAACGCACGCATAGCGTCTTTAGTGGGTGCCGATTTGGAACGTATCTGGTCACAGATTTCAAGGTTGAGGGCGATATCCTCAGACCCTGCAGGAATGAGTTCCGACGTTGCCTTGTCTGCTCCACAGGTAAGCGACCAGTCGCACAAAATGACACATTACCTACCAACTGCATCGTCGAGTTGTGAGGTTCCCCAGAGCCAGGTCGTGAAAGAGGACATTTGGGTGAGAGTGGAATTGCGCAGGCAAGCTCGTGCTTAGTCAGCTGGCTCAACACCGTGGACATATGTATTGACTCAATACAAAACTACTGAACAGGAGGTTTCTCTAGACTGGATGGCGAGTGAAATAGAATGTTGATGAAATCCAGTACAGAATCATTTCTTGCAGCTTGAATCTGGAGCCGGTCACTCCACCGTACCCACAGAGGTCGGGGTATTCACCGCAGTATCACTGATTGGCGACGAGTTAAGGAAGGGCGACAATACCCCAGGGAATGAATCGCTTGAGTTACACCGATAGAGGTTTGGGGCCTCCACACAGTCCGGAACGTCAGAGCTAGCCTGAGAAATCATATGCTGGTTACGTTTTCTGCTTCTAAATGAGAGCCCTCGCCAAAAGGATCCATAACAAGTACCAGGAGTGGTGGAGCAAACAGTCAAGACGGATTGATTAGCTGTTGGAAACGTGACCGTGAATCCGATTCCTTTGCCGCGTTGCTCAACACCCTTGGGCAACCGTGGGTCCTGATCAGGTGAACAACTAAAAGTTTGAATGGACCGAATTTTCTTGCGAAGTTTACAACTGGCCTTCGTCGAGGACAGTCTCGTAGATCCAGTGGCGGATGGTTTCCATGGGTGAACAACAGATGAGAACTTGTCGCCACGAGGCGGAGAAATTATTTCAGAAGCGGACTTCTCTCCGATTGTAGAAGCCCTTGAAGCACTTCTAAGAGCTGTGATGTCGAGAACCGTATCCCGTCCGATACTGTCTGCCACAGATGGTACGTCGCAGAGCGTGCTGTTGTGTTTTGTAATTCGCCGCGAGGATAGCGCGGTTTCTGGTTCACGTTCGCGCGAACTTTGCAGACTCGAGGGCCACGTGCCAACCCCCCCGTTCGTCGAAGGATCTTTTGGAAGCAGGTTTGAAGAATGAGCATGCAATAAATCGTGATCCTTGCAGGAGGCCCCAGGTTCATCGGAAGGTCCAGTACGATCCCCTTTGCCTGATTCTGTTTCCATGGCAAAACTCTTCCATTTGCTGTGCGCATCCAGTCGTTATCAGTCCCCCTGTGATGTAGGTAGAGCAAGAGCTTACGTGGTAGAGAAATACTCGTGCGACTGGATCTGCTGAATATTCATTCGAAGAGCTGGATTGCGCTCAAGACACTGGGGAGCGATCATGGCCTCTGTGTGGTAATATTGACAGTCGCAACGACGAACCTTCAGGACCAAATCTTGTGCAACAGAAGTGACATGCGAAAGGAGGTGGAAAGGAATCGGATCTCTAATGATGCTCTGCTTCACCGCGTCGATGTTTCTCGAATCTTGCAAATTGAAAAATGGATGCTACAACATAATTGTAGCATCGCACTCCTTGCCATCGAATAGCTGACTGCACTGACCTTTCCGACTTGCATGATGAATAGCAAGATCCCAAAGCCCCAACAGTCAACAGCGAAATCATGTTTCCATCCTAGTATCAATTCGGGCGGTTGGGACTCTCCCAGATCGGAATGGGACACTCTACGACCTGAACCCTTGTTGAGCGTCCTGCATTCAGCATGTCCAAACCCAGTTAGAACAATGTGGCCTTGTAAATCAATCATCACATTCTCGGCCCTGATATTACGGTGAATGATCCCGAGGGCATGAAGCGCGGCAATACCTTGCGCCTAAGGAGTAGCGATTCGATTAGAGGCACCTCCGTCAGTTATTTTGAATTGAAAGGTCACCGACGATTTCGCTACTGAACGAGAGAACACGATGAGGTTGCAATGGTCTCCCTCTGGCGATGCATGAGAGCAAGTCTCCTCCTGGATGATAATCCTAGAATGACCCTAAGCTTCAGAGCCGTCGGAAGGGGGAGGAACACACCATCACAAGATTGAAAAAATCGTTGTCTTCGAAGCTTGTCTGGAGATTGACTACAAATGGTATTTTTTTGAGTTTGAGGGTCTCCAGAATGATGTGCTCGGGCCAATCGTATGGCACAGCGGATCCACTATGAGCAGTAGCTTTCCGCATGCGCTTCAGAACGCAAAGCTTTCCAGACGCGGAGGAACGGACAAGCGTTGTCCGGATATTGCCATTGTCGGCAAGATCGTACAGAATTTTGAAATCTGAGACCTTCATTACGCGAAGCATATCAGTTATCCGTCAAAAAAAATTCGGAGTCGTCGCAGCACCTCGTCGTTCACAATCGCATCTGCGGCAGTTGGGTGTTTGGCCTTAGGCGACAGTATCACGATCTCCTGTGATGGATATGGAAGAAAACAGGTGATAAACCGACACTGAATGCGATATAGGAACGCACATCGACATCGTCACCCCACCCTGGAACGATAGCCTTGACATTTGTGAGGTTCTTTGTTATCATGATGGCTTCAGATGGACACCCTCGAACACAAAGCGGCTGAACAAACCTCAATGTCATAACTCATATCCTGAATAGTTGTAGGCCCTTTGAGAGGGGCATTGCGATCAGAAGGCACATATTCTCCCGTTTCATCGGAACCAAGATAACCAGAGAAGGAGGCCTGAGATCAGTCTCAACAATTGCACTTGACGATGACCACTTTTCAGTACAGTACATACCGAGAAAGGCCTTGTATCCAAGCGGTCTATTTCGAGTCGAAAGTGGGATGAAGGGGTCTAACAGAAATCACCCATGTGAACGTTGATGGAGAGAAACGACGCGAGCCCACCTCGCTAATGGCGGGCATCTCGCCCATGGCAGAAGTAATACCAATCGACTCGAACGTCATGGGGAAAATTGTAGACAACTTGAAGTATTATCGCAGTGACGGGTTGCGCCAGAAAAGTTCTGAAGAGAAGGTGGTACTAGGTAACGCGTGGCAGGTTGAAAGTACACCAATATTTGTACTCATTCACCAGCTGGTCTTACCTGGTCCAAAACCTTTGCAGTGGCTTCTACGATGACTTGCCATTCCGTTTCATGCATTCTCGCTTCAAACTCTTCAAAGGACTCTCCCTCTTTCATCATCACCTCTCTGACAACAATCGGCTCCCCAAGGTCCACCTCCTTAACAACTCGGTGCACCATGACGCCAGATCTCGTGATCTCCCCCCTCTGGAACGCATCATAAGCTCGTCGTATCGCATTCGTCCCATTAAAAGCCCCTGGCAGGGCTGGGTGAAGGTTGATGACCGGTGTTCTGGAGATCGCAGGCTCAGGGGGATTATCGTTCGTCATGGCCTCGAGAAACCCGTCTCCAAGGACATGCATCCATCCCGCCAGCACCACCACGTCCGGCTTTTTGTTCAGAACGATTTTTGCGATCTCGATATCGTAGTCATCTCTTGTTTTGCCTGGATTGTTTCTCAAGAACGGTTGAAGGGAAAGACAAGCCGTGGGGATGGGTGGGATTGCATTGGCTGCCCGTGTCAATCCGTAAGCCGCCTTGCGATTAGACACCACCAGAACGATCTCGGTGTTCGGCAATGAAGGTGTATTCCGGGCATCAATGAGTGCTTGCAAGTTGGTTCCTTCTCTGGGTTCAATCACTGTCACTTTATGATGCGGTATGGACGAACGATACCTGAACCAGATATGAGCACCACCAATGTCCGTGGCGTGGACTTGGTCATGTCGCTGAGAAGGTCGTAACCCTACCCCTACAGTACCATAGTTATACAAAATCTTAGAGTAAAACATGCGCCTGATCAAGGCAAAGCTCCTTGACATTTCGCTCTTTCGCAACAGTCTCCACCATCTCCCGCGATATTGCGATAACATCCCCGGATGCATCTCCGTCGTTCTGCCTTCGGGACAGTAACCCGCATTCGTTAAGAGCGAAAGCGGCGTCCTCGGGGCGCAGATCGGTTGCCTTTGCGATATCTCGCAGCGTGCACCGGACGACGACATGACTAGTCGCGCTGCCGTCAAAATTCAGCGAAGTTTCGATTTCCCGGAGGGACGAAAGGAGATGGTCTGCGAACGCATCAGTAGGTATATGGCCCCACGAGATCATCATTCTGACCGTCGACCGGGTTTTGTGGTGGATGTCGCTCCGCTGACTCACCATCCCACCCCTTTATCCGTTTTCTACGGGTTCTGTGGACTACATCATCAAGTTCTCGTGAGGGAGATCTAACGACCGGCATCTTGTCCGATGAACTGATTCTGGCTATATCCCGAGGAAGGACTGTCAGTAATCGCCTTGAAATCGTCGTCAACTGATCGACCGATCATATTATAACGCTGGGCGCACCTGAAGAACCTGATAAGCGTGGATATCCAATATGTGAGGTAACTTCGAAGACCAAGGTCGGACAACGGTCTCTCAGGAGTCCCGACTTTACCCGCACGTCGAGATAGCTCGTAACCTGCCGAGGGTTAGAAGACATTCATGTCACGGCCATAACATGACATACTGAACTCTATCATGAGCATGCCATACCGCTGGCGCTGATATGGGGGAAATGTTATTATGCACGCCAGGTTATAATCGTCATAAGAAACTTTCTCCTGATGACTGCGTTCAAGAATTTGTTTGCAGCGCAACAAACTTAAGCCAAATTACCTTGGAAAAAAAACCAAGGACACGGTCTCGTTGCGAATCTGCATCTGTCATGAGGTAGAAGAGGACTGGAGAATAGAGGCCGTCAACTCATATCACCAAAGCGCATATGTGGCAAAGGCTAACAATTGTCACAATCGAAGAATAATGTCTTGACATCGATGAAGAGCTTTCCAAACAGTGACAGGTTCTGACAATACAACTAGAAGACGTGTTCAGGATGTCTGCAAGAGTAACATGAAAATGCGGTCCTGAGTTACCTTTTCCTTGGCTCCGTCTACTTCCCATATTGTGTGCGCACCACGTTGGTAGACCTTGCGACCAGGGGGATGCTTCCGAGTGCAACCTTTCTAAGGCGGTGGCCATCCCTTGGTGAATGCGATGCGAGGGCGAAACGAGATTGCCTCACCACATGTAATTCCCAACTCGCTCCATCAGCCATATACTTGAAACAACGATCGCACACCCAGAGAATAGGCAGGTGCATTCGTCTTGAACCTCCAGACAACAAGTCTGAGGCACGGCCCTGTGGACGGATGGTAGGGCGATGGATAGGTTGCATTCGTTGGGATTGAACAGATAAGACCGAGCCAGAGTTTCCAGCGGTGTCCTCCGCGTCTGGTTCAGTCAGCGGATACGGGGAAAAGTACCTGCATGGGCATTACGAATGCGCTCATCCGGGGACAATCACGATCAAGGACGTACCAAGTCTTAATCTGCCACTGGCCGAAATTGACGTTGTCAATGTTTCTTGGTATGCTGACGGGCTTATGGTCGCGAACGTGGACTGCATCACCGTCTACTGTCATTTTCGTATCTTCCTGCGTGGGGTGAGTGCTGACGGATGGTGCGACGGAAGGTAGTTGCGACTCGGAATCTGGCGAAGATGCAGGCATTGAAGAGCTCCGGGATGGGTTTCGAGCAGGTCCATTGTCTGGATTGGTAACATCCGAATCTTCGATCCACTCATCCGCTGGTTCGTCGATATCCGGATATTTATCAATAACGATGGCACGACGCTTGCCGACGTGCACTCGCTCTAGGATCGTCACAGATTGTACGTGAGCGCTTAAAGAGCATTAGAACTGATTCTCTCACGCTCAACGACATGCGCTCGTGAGCCTGCGGGATTCGTGGATTGTGAACGCAGGTTACTACCTCTCGGCATACAGGGACTCAAGCTGGTTGCAAACGTAGTAGTCCGAATTTAGGAGGGTGACCATCATAGGTCTGTGCTTATTTATGCTCGTACAAGCCTTGTTTGAGATGACTTAGACGTAACTCCCCGCATACCACAAGTCGATTGGAAGATGAAGTGGATTGAGGCGTGCGTAAACAGGACGGACAGATGAGCGGTGCAATTTACACTTCCCGGCTACTCTTGGGCAGGTGCATCAACTGTCAGGAAAGCTTGTCGCTTCTCCTGGATGCGTGCTGCACGGCGTTCACGGGCGGCCTGGGAAGAGAACAGACAAGTGAGAAAGCGACGCTACAGGGGGTGTTTGCATAACACATACCTTGTTCTTCACACGGCGAGCCTCCATCTGGTCGCTGAGAATCTTTGTTCGGGTCTTCTCGGCCTTGGCTTTGTGAATGTATTCCATGAGAACGCGCTTGTTCTTGAAGACGTTGCCCTTTGACTTTTGATAGAGGGAGTGATACCTAGGAACTTCTCTAGCAATTACAGCAAGGCGCTGGGACGCAAACTCACAGGTGTTTGTCGATTTTGCCCGCTTCCCGATATTTTCTCAGCAGTCGGCGTAGAACCCTCTGTCTTCTCATCCACAAAACCTTTGTGGGCATCCTAGCCTCTGCCGTACCTTTCCTTTTTCCGGGACCGGTGTGTCGTCCCTTTCGCTTTGCAGCGAGAAGGTCACGAGTGCGAGCGCGGGAGTGGATCACTGTCGGTTTAACGATAACTCTGCCATCTTTGATGAGTTTCTTGACATGAGCGCGGGAGTTGGCATTTCCGATTTCCGCCTGCTCTGCTGGGTCAAGCCATATCTTACGCTTGCCTACACCAGAGACAGCAGCGGCAAGGCGCTTCTGCGAGCGAAGGTTAACCATGACCTAGATACGTGCAATTCATTAAAATTCAAAGAATTGTCGGGCGATGGCTTACCTTGAGCGAGACAGAGACTTGTTAGAACGAGGCAAACGTCTACTGTCTGGTCAATGCACCTTCTTACGTAATCAAGCCACCGTAAAACTATACAGTACACAACCACGTGGCTCGGGCCGATCATCACCGGTGCTCGGAGTCAGCGCAGCGAATGCGGATTGTCTGGCTGCTGTCTGGACGGTCCCGGCCATGAGATAGTTAACCCAAACGTAGAACGAAATGCCGTTCTGGCAAGGCTCGAGGTAAGAAGTCTTTCTTATCGCAGTTCAAACTGCTTAGAGGTCTGACTTTCTACGTCGAGACTCGAGAGGACCCGCTCAGCACTGTAGAGTGCCACGATTGACGCCCGAACCGAGCCCCGGGTAACATTGTTATCAAATGGTTTGTCCTATAATTGCGTCGGCCGTACGTTTGCGTGGTAGACCCGCCGATTATGCTATTGGACGATGGTCAACCAGTGACCCCGGATTTCGATCTTCCATCAAACCGACGCAAAGTCTGATGGCGAAAACGGCGAAAACACAAACACGGCCCCACCTAACCCTTCCATAACCGTTCGTTGTTCTCTAATCCTGACTGACTATATGCGCCTCAGTCATATTTTTTATCCCTTTTCGTTTCGTTTTCTGGTCTGCTTATATAATAAGTCCTTCAAGTTCTCACTCTCCACCACCTTCGTAGCAGTCGTCCCTCCCTCCTTCTCGGAGGGTCTGACGCCTTCCCGCTTCTTCGTCCATAGCTCATCCTCCAATTCCCTCCCACCTCTCTTCTCCGGTCATGACCATTCTCTAGACTTCCTATAGCTCCACCTCTACCGAAACCCCCACTTATCACACCAACCAAGCTCGACAAGCCGACATCCATCAGTATGACTGTCCCTGACGCATCCGACTCCGCAGACGGCGAAGGCTTAGACAGCTCAGATAAACCGCCGCATGGGTATAAGATCAGCTCCCGCCCTCGTCCCCCGGTCCCTCCACCCATCCCCCCAATGAACGGTCGCTCTGATCCCAGATATGTTCGAGTCACTGCAGCGAATCCTTCAGTCCCATCAATGAAAGCGTCCGTTCCTCTTCCTCCTCCCGAAGAGGGCTCTTATCCCAAGGAACCCGGTCACACTCGTCCATCTCTCGCCAACCTCGTCATGGCCACTGGTGGGGCAATCGACGGCAGCAAGACTCCGTCAACCCCATCATCCCCAAGCTACTCGGAAAGCGAACCGGATAGTCGTCCCTCCACACGTCCCCACAGCCAAGCCCCGAGTCGAGCCCCGAGTATGTCAGCCGGCGTCTCAGGCGGGAAACTCGCCGTCACGGTTTCTAAATCTGACCGCAAAGCACCGCCGCCCACTCCCCCTGCCCCTGAACTCGATATTATTCAACCATCGGCGAAAAGCAAGTCTCCCTCCGTCCACTCGGGCGATGGCGGCCACAAATTCAACCTTAAGGACTTGCTGGCCTCCGGTCCCAAGCTCGTCAGGAAGTCGTCTCAACGCTCGACAGGCAGTAGTAAAAAATCAGATTCCGATAGTGGAGCCAAATCTGCTGCCGGAGACAGCACTACCAGCCTATCCAAGAAATATGGTGTTTGTCAGAAAGTCGCAATCGGAAAGGGGGCAACTTCCGTCGTCCGCCTCGCTCACAAGTGGGATCGGAGTGAGGAGAAGCTTTACGCCGTCAAGGTGGGTTCTGTGATATTCAATTAGCTTGCACCACTAACTCGGCGTGATGCAGGAGTTCCGCAAGAGGCGGAAGAACGAATCCGAAAAAGAATACGTTAAGAAGCTTACATCGGAGTTTTGCATCTCGTCAACCTTGCACCACGTCAACATTGTTGAGACGGTTGATCTTGTGCAAGACGAAAACAAGAAATGGTGCGAAGTCATGGAGTTCTGTCCCGGAGGGGATCTGTACGCCGCCATCAAGAAAGGGGGCATGTCGCCAAGCGAAGTGGAATGTTGCTTCAAACAGATCCTTTCGGGCGTTTCTTATCTCCACAGCCAAGGTGTTGCTCACCGCGACATCAAACCGGAGAACCTTTTCTTTGACACGAAATGCCATCTCAAGGCAAGTCCTGTGTTTGTTATTGACAACCGACAACGTTGCTTACCTCCAGGATAGATCGGTGATTATGGCGCATCGACGGTGTACCGCCTGCCCTGGCAGTCAACGATTCACATGTCTACAGGACTTTGCGGGAGTGAACCTTACATCGCTCCAGAGCAGTTCTTGGGCAAACGTAAGCTTGACTAGCCATTCATCTCCCCCGGCAAGATCCTAACTGGTCTGTCCGTCGGTACCACTCTTTCAACCATCCTCCCCCTCCTGGCTGGCAATAGCCTATGACGCCCGCCTTGTGGATATCTGGGCATGTGGCATCGTGTATTACTGCCTCCACTTTCAAGAGCTGCCCTGGCGTGTTGCCCAAATGTCGGACCAGTTGTATGCCGCCTATGCGCAGGCATGTGCATCTCCCCAGGCAGCACAATCGGCGTGTCCGCCGACCATCAACAATCTATCGCCGCGGGCTTGCCGGCCACTACTTCGGAAGATGCTCGATCCAGACGCGAAGCTGCGGTCACCGATTGAAGACGTGATGGCGGATAAATGGCTGCAGACCATCGAAGTCTGCCCTGCTGTTCCGAACCCGACGCATGTGCATGTGCATGCCAGCGCCATGATCAAAGCGCAGATGTCGCACCTCGCTCATGATACATGACACACATTCTCGCCTGATATTGTATTGATCTTATTCCTCCTCCTCCTCTACGCTTTTTACCGGCCTCGGCTTGTTTGCTACCATGGTTTGGTATTACTTCCCCACCTACGTGCTGTCATTCTCGAGCTAATTGGCTTCTTTCTGTGATTTGTGATCTTTCGGTGCTGCGGTATTTTCTGGCGTTCCGTTCTTCCCTCCACTAGCTTCAACGATGTACTACTCCTCGACGGACCGGTCCTTATGACCTCGCAAACGAATACACAAATTATGAGAAAACGCTATTGACACAATACGTTAATTCTGCTGTTAGAGCCAACCAGCATCTTCGAGCAGTCGCCGCGTATGGGGTGTATCAGGCTTGATCTCGCCATTCTGGGGAGCGAAATATTTGCGGACCTTGTCGGCGTATATGACTGGATAGAAAAGACCCTCTTTCTGATGTAGGGGCGTGCGTTAACGCTGTGATGGAGCTGTGGCAATGTAGCTGACCTGACGAGTCTGTCCGATCCTAATTTGACCCGACACGACGCCGGATTGCCAATCACCAGATGGTGATCTGACCCAGACAGGATCTCCGGACTGCATGGGCACCACATGCGACATATTCACTGTGATCGAACGAGAAATATGGGAGAGAACACGTACGCGGAAGGAATAGGGCCACGGCTCGTCGACGTCCTGCGGCCGTGACTCGTCACTCGAGTATTGCGTGTCGGCAGTTCGGAGGAGGTTGTTCCGAGAGTTGATTTCGTGGGCTGTTGCGATGCGTAGTTTCTGTGGAGGTGGGTGGGCCGTCGTCGCTAATGGCGGTACGCGGGATGATTTCTGTTCGCAGACGGAGGGCATGGCGTGGGTGTTCAGAGTCAGTGGTGACGGTGTTGTTAGATGCAAGAAATGGAAACCTACCCACGTATTTATATGGAGAGTACGGGAATGACCCAGCGGACCGGTAGCCACAAGAGATCTTTGTTGTTTTGTTCCGGACCCAGTGACATCAGTGGTATGGACCTGGGGATCTGAACAACAATGGTCATAAGCGTGTATAGACTTGCGAGAGTGTGTCCACCTCGGATTATTGTGATTGCAATTGTGGGGCCACGGCTGTCATGGGTCTGATACTGTACACGAAGTACTAGTGGGTCCAAGTTCGAAGAGCGGCTGTTTGTGCTTGTTACAAGCGGAACAACAGCCACTGCTACTGTACTTGTACTACTTCGATTGCGTCCGACGTGAGCAATGTCAACCCATCTAGACGTGAGTATAATTTAATTCACTTGACCTATCTGATGTGTTTATAACGTGAGTCGAATACCAACAGCGGGCTATCAGCATCGTCAATGGCGCCATCGAGGAGGACGTCAAGCAGAACTATGCCGAAGCCCTCAAGCAGTATCAGTTCTCGCTTGACTACTTTGTCCTTGCGTTGAAATGTGCGTATCAGTTCCGGTTCGATCATCCGATCTCTCAGTTCTCAAGACAGACGAGAAGAATCCGAAACTTAAAGTACTTATTCGAGCCAAAATCGAGGAGTACCTCGCGCGTGCAGAGACTCTCAAGACGCACACGAAGGACAAACAGCCCAAGAAAGCGGTCAGTGCTAGTGGGCCCAGTTCCACAGCCAACGGCGACAAGAAGTAAGTCTGAATGCGCAGCGACGCTCGGCTAGCGACATGACGGCCAGCCACACAGGAAAGAAGACGAAGGCGATCCAGAGTCGAAGAAACTCAGAGACTCGCTCTTGGGTGCCATTCTCTCCGAGAAACCAAACGTCAAATGGGACGATGTTGCAGGTTTGGAGTCTGCCAAGGCCTCCCTGAAAGAGGCGGTTATCCTTCCCATCAAATTCCCACATCTGTTCACCGGCAAACGGACACCATGGCGAGGTATCCTGCTTTATGGTCCTCCGGGGACTGGCAAATCGTACCTCGCCAAGGCTGTCGCCACAGAAGCAAAGAGCACCTTCTTCAGCGTCAGTTCAAGCGACCTCGTCAGCAAGTGGCAGGGCGACTCTGAACGGTACCCACATCCTTTGAGAGGGTGGATCGACCTTGAATGAATTTTCTGTTAGGTTGGTCAAACAATTGTTCGAGATGGCGCGTGAGTCGAAGCCAGCGATCATCTTCATTGACGAGATCGATTCTCTGGCTGGGACACGGAACGAGTCAGAATCCGAAGGCTCACGACGAATCAAGACGGAATTTTTGGTGCAAATGAACGGCGTGGGACATGACGACACGGGCGTGTTGGTGCTGGGCGCCACTAATATTCCGTGGCAACTGGACAATGCCATCAAGAGGCGGTATGATAATCGCGAGTACCTCAAACGTAACTCACACCCACCCCTCTCGCAGATTTGAAAAGCGCATATATATACCCCTTCCAGGACCTGAGGCACGACAGCGGATGTTCCAGCTGCACGTCGGCTCGACACCATGCGAATTGACAAAAGATGACTACCGGACACTCGCAGAACAGACCGATGGGTAAAATCTTTTCGATAGCCTGAAAGTGCTTGATGACCGAGATGATTCTCAGATACTCTGGCTCAGATATTGCGATTGTCGTTCGCGACGCTCTGATGCAACCTATTCGGAAGGTGATCAGAGCAACGCATTTTGTTGCACTGGCGAATCCGGACGACCCTGACCGCGTCAAGTGGACACCATGTTCGTCCAAGCGACGGGGCGCTGTGGAAAAGTCATGGGTGGACATCGAATCGGACGAGTTGCAGGAGCCGCCATTGACGATGAGAGACTTTGAGACGTCATTAGCGTCGGTGCGGCCGACAGTGACGGCTGCCGATATCGAACGACACGATCAGTGGACGAAAGAGTCTGGTACGAACCCCCTTTTCCTCCTGAGCGATGACTGATGCAGGAACGCAGGCAACGACGGTGCATGATATATGTATGTAGATCGGTACTGGTGTTTCACGCGCTCATTATTATAATATTGCACGGGGATATTATACAATGTATGCCAAGGATTCGATTCGTGCCCAATGCGCCCGAATACAAGAAAAATGCAACGAAGAGGAAGTATACTGTGTATGTTCGAAGAATTGAACGAAGAACTATTACCCTGAAAGCGAATATTACGAAGGGAGTGTACGATACCTGCTTCCGACTATGGATACAGCAGATGGAAAGTTCAAGAAGCATGCCTATGGCGAGAGCAAGAAGGAGGAACCGCGGGAGTAAGGAGGGACTGGACGAAGGGGAAGGAGCGAATGGACGCTCTTGGCCTTCCTGAGAGGAGGGGGCGGGTTGGACGTATGCGGGAAAGGGGAGAGCCAGGAAGACGGGCACTGGGAGACGCGAGGCGACACGGCAGACGCAGGAGAAGAGGGCGGGACGGCCGGCACTGGGGGAACGACGACTGGAGAGGGAAGTTGAAGAGTCCAGTCATTGACGGAGGATGAGGTAGAAGAGGGGATGAGCATCCTATGGGATGTTCGCGGACGAGGGCGAGAGAGATGGAGGGTCCAGTCCAGGGTGACGATGTCGGGATCGGATGAGTATTCGAGGTCGAGTTCGGAGATGGTGTCCGCATCGCCTACCATGGTCTCGCCGTCCCATTCGGAATGGGCGTCGGAGATGGAGGCGGTGGATGAGGACGAGGCCGGGATCGGCGGAGGATAAGAGGGAGCTGGAGGAATGTGGAGAACGGGAGTGGGCCTCGAGGCCGATCGGGGTTGGGTTTGGGACGGTTCCGATTCGGATTCGATCGGTGCCAAGACAAGGACTGGGACTGGGACCGGAAGAGCGAGAGATGGGGGGAGAGTGGGGGAATCGGGAATGACATCGGACTGATCAGCGTCGGAGGGAGGGAAACCACGGTCGTGGTCGGGACGATCTTTGGCGTTCAGCCAAGGCAGCGAGAGATTGTGTCGGATGGTGTGGAGGTCCAGCTGGTGATCGTCGTCCTGGTCCGTCGCACAGACGGGGGTGGGGAAGGCATGGCTGAGCGGAGTGGTGGGGAAGGAGTGATCGGTGGAGGTGGTGGAGGACACGCTGGCTGCACGAGAGCGAACGAGGGCGGCGGATCGTTCATAGCGGTTGGCAAGGGGGATATATGGAGAGAAGGACCTGTCATCGACAGGAGTGCGAGTAGGTGTTGCTGGACGACGTCTGGTCTGCGGGGGTGGCTTTGAAGGTGATCGGAGGAGGAGATGAGAAGCCTGTCGTTTGAGACGGTGGAGGAGGGAAGTGTTCTCGTCAAAGTCAACGGGGAGAAAGGAGAGGTCAGCCATTGGGGATACGGTACGGAAAGGGGAGGAAAGGAACGGAATATATACGGTACTTTACAGACACGAGACAATCGGAGTGATCAAGAATAGGGGTGAGTTTGATACGGGATCAGTGAACCCCTTTAAGTATCCTTGGAAGGTCAAACACGGGGTTAAGCAACGATTCCCTTTTATGTAGTTCGGTACTCCTCTGCTATCCGTCGAACAACGTCACCCAGTCCGTCCGCGGTAACCAGCATCAATCGTCCTCTCGTGTCCAATCCAAATCCATCCTTTTCCCGTGGTTCTGCCGACCCGCTGAACGAATACGTCACCTTATTCGTTGCACCTTCCAGAATCTGTTCGTCTTCTGGATGGAACGAATAGACCCCGTCAGCAGGTCCTTCTTGTTTCCGTGCTCGCTTTGTCCGTGGACCGACTGCATCTTCTTCTTCTTCTTCTCTAGATAGTCGGTACGCACGCGATATAATCAAGAAATGGCTGAACACATAAGGTTCGTTCTGGGCATCACAATCAGGGGATCACCTGTCGTGTGTGCGTGCGAGATAAACGTACATCGTCAACCGCCCATTTGATTTCCTCCATCAGCATCCGGTACATTGGTGGTACGATCTGGACAGGCATGTTCACAACTCGCTCGCAGATGATCAACCCCACATGCGACCGACTGTTTGGCGCTAGCAGGTTTCGGACTGTTTCATGGAACGCCTGGTCCGTCTCCGCCTTGTGAAGAATATACTCTCTCAGTGCCTGTATCGACGGATGGTCCTGTGTGAGAAAAAAAATAAAATTAGTTAGTTGCAGTAGAGACAAAACGTTTCATAACCAACCTGGTGGACGTGCATGTTCAGTACCGTTAGGAGTGCATACGGATCGCTCTCGATCCCATCCAGCTTGACCGTGGTGCCGACCAGCGGCTGAGACAAGATGAGTTCCGTGAGTTCGGTTACATGGAGAGCCTCTGCGTCCGATTGGAAGAGTTGAATGAGTAGACGTTTGATCGCGTGGTAGTCTACCTTGGGATTGGGGTCGAAGAATTCAAAGTCGACATCGACGATGTTCTGTAATAATCCGCAGCTGAACCAAAAGAGCGAATATGTTTCGACTCACAACGTCGTTACCGTCGTCCTCGTCCTCGTCCTGTATCTGCTTCCGCTTGGACATGATTGGGAAAAAGATTTTTTTTCTAATCTTATCTTATCTAAACTCTTATTATGTAATACTACTCCCCTCGGATCCTGCAATAACCTCTACGCCATGTTCCGCGCTCTTTCTCGACAACGTCCATGTTCCAGCCTCGCATCTCCTTCAGAACGTCTGCGCGTCTGTTCAGCACGAATTTCCGTCCTCAGAATTCTCGCAGACGAAATGTGGCCCTCGCGTCGGGTGCAGCACTCACAGCCACCCTAGTCGCCCTCCATCATCGACCTACAACTCACGCCGACAGCCTCGCCGCCGCCAGAAACAACATCTTGCACCCCGGTTTATCTAATGAAACCTCGCCCTCTTTGGCGACTCACATCCGGACCTACGCGGTCTACTCCATGTGTTCGATACCCTTCCTCGTCGACCATGCGCCCGGCGTGTTATCTGTCCTCCGGAGCGTCCCAGGCATCAGACAGCTAACCGAAATTTTTATTCGTGCCACCTTCTTCTCCCAGGTGTGTGCGTTCCATATGACGGCTTCTCAATTTATGACATCATCCGGTCCCAGTTTGTCGGAGGCGACACCGCCCAACAAGCAATCCCAGTCCTCCAGAGTCTACGCGCCGAGAACAAGGGCACTCTCCTTGCGTACTCTGTCGAGCATGACGGGTCTGCCTCGTCATCGAGCAATTCTAGACGAATAGTTGACGAGATCATCCAGTGTATAGACGTCGCCGCAGGTTTTGAGAACGGGTACGCCAAATCAGCCAATTCGCGCAGGACCTGGGTCGCTGTAAAGATGGTGAGCTGGGCTCGTCGACATCAAACTTTCGGTCTTTGAACGGACGTCACCAGACTGGCCTCGTCACAGACGCGAGCGTATTATCTGCCCTTTCCGCCCACATTCTCAGCACGAGAAAGAAAGATATCACATTTCCCGGGTTTCCTACCATTTATGATTTAGACATTCTCAACGACTCGAAGTAGGTATTCTTTGTCGTGCTGTTGTTCGCCGTGATTCACCGTGATCTAGACAATCGATTGCACTCTTAACACCAAACCAAATTCATGTCGTGAAGAAGCTTCATACCGATCTCGTCCGTATATGCGCTCATGCCGCCAAGAGAGGCGTCAAAGTCATTTTCGATGCCGAACATAGGTCTGTCATTCCTCCTAACCAGATTGGACTGACACCAACTCTACTTTTCAGTTGGTACCAGCCTTCCATCGATGCCTTGACATACTCGCTTATGCGGCAGTTCAACAAGCTGCCGGATCTGAGCAATGACACCCAGCATGCTGTTCAACCACTGGTTTATTCAACGTGCCAGGCGTATCTCAGAAGGTTGATTCAGGAATCCTAGATTATTTGATGTCTATTTTATATAGTCTCCTTCACAGAACACCGGAATACCTTGATCTCG
>CEMM01322474.1:38516-64029 GCA_900068975.1 Hygrocybe conica | reverse complement strand
GATCTCGCCATCCGCGACGCCAAGACCCATGGATATGCATTGGGCGTGAAGCTGGTTCGTGGCGCATATCACCCTCGTGAGGTTTCTGAGCACCTCTCAGCCGTCGGTGTGTTCCTGCCCGCGAGTTCCTGCAAATGGTTCAACCTTGTACCAGAATCACGTCGCCTTTCATCTTCGATCTCTCCTGAAGCGCACCCCCCAGTATGGTCTACCAAAGACGCAACAGACACATGCTTTGACGAGAGTGCCAGAGTGCTCATTCGGGCCGTAAAAGATGACATCATTCACTCCTCTTCAGGCGTCCCGGTCATCAGCGTCATCTTCGGAACACACAATCGGAGAAGCTGCAACCTGATTCTAGACGAACTGACCCTCGGGGGTCTTGTGTCCAGGACAGGATCAACCGAAGAGCCAATTTTGCAATTGGGGGACGCGGTGACAGACAGAATCGTCCTGGCCCAGCTGTACGGTGCGTTTGTTTTCTCCAGACTTGATATTGTCCATATCCCGTTGTACTATTCGTACAGGCATGAGTGATGCCCTATCCGATTATATCGTGGGCAAGACAAGGTCGAGTTCACCATTCGTGGTCAAGTCTGTCCTTTTTCTCGCGCTCATGAGTTGTTCGCTAATTGAATACGTCATAGATATGTACCCTATGGCGCATTGTCCGAGGTAGGGTTTGCGTTTGACCGATCTCTGGCGAAATAACATATTTGGCTTCACAGGTAATACCCTATTTGGGTCGGCGGGCTATCGAGAACAAATCAATACTGGGTGAGGGATCAGCAACGGAGGAGCGCCACAGAGCCTTGTTGGCCATTCGCAAACGCTTGTTCGGCTGATGATAAGAAACCCGGTCACGCCATCCTACTCAATCGCAAAGCCATCGACATACAGAGCACAAGGGTGGTGACGGACATTTCTTTGTATTACAACTACAGTACTACATTGCACAAAACGGACAAATTGCACAACAATGATCTCTTTGTGTTTTGCGTTCAGACAGTCTTGGGACTCACGCTGCCCCAACCAATTCCTTAAACTCCACGCCCCAGGTACTGCTCTTCTTGAGATCCTCTACAAATACGTCGAACTTTGGAGACAGTCCAGTCCCGATCTTGCTCAGGGCGACAACAGCACGCAAGGCACTCCTCTGTAACTCTGCTGCGCGCTCGAGGTCCTGCTTGACAGTGTCCTTTGTGACCGTCGCACCCTTCATCGTCTTCTCGAGCTGCGGTGTTGCCTCATCTAACCGCTGAGAGACGGCCGCGGGTGCTACCTGTGAAAGCCGGAAAAGCATCATGTGCGAGATCACCTTGATCTCGTCTGAAGGGTCCGAAAGTCCCGCACTGACGCGGCCCAAGAATTCGTGCAGGTCAAGCTTGTTCAAGCAAGTATCCAACTATAGCAGAGATGAGAATGGAGATAAAACGATGATCGGTCTGCAGAGGGAGGTCGTACCAAGGTGTACATCGTCTCATATGCGGTCTTACGGGCCTCCAGGCCGTCGTCCACTGTGTGCGTCCACGGACCCATTTGCACAGTACGAACAAGGGCAGTATTAAGAACGGTCTCCTTGTATAGATTCGGCAACAAAGACACAAGGTGGTCGCGGATGAGATGAGGTTTCGTACGTGCGGCCGAATTAAGTGCTGATAACGCGAGCCTTCGCGTAGTCTACGTGAATGTTTTTTCAGCAGGATGACTCAAATGGGGACAAGCGACACACCAGATCCTGATCAAGCATCAATGACAGGAAATCGATGATCAACGGTGCAAGAAGCTCGTCGTATGACTGCGGTGCATCTGCGAGCGTGTATCGAATAGCAGAGATCACAAGCGCCCTCGCAGCAGCGTTTTCATCGCGAATACGAGCCTGTGCAATGATGACGGATCAGCATTGAGGTGTTTGTGCAACAACATCAACTCACATGCAGTTGAGGCAAGTAACGGGAAGGGTGGGTTGTCGCAAGCTTCCCGAGGCATGCAGCGGCAACATTCCGCGTTGTCTCTTCCGAGTTTTCAGAGTTTTCAAAGAGCGGCACCCATAGCATATCCGCTACGCCTTCCAGCTGACCATGAGAGCAGTGCGTGACAACCTGAAGACATTTATTAAGAAGAAGATCGTCGCAAAAACAGGTCATCTTCTACCTCCTTGAGAGCATGGAGGGACAAGAGACGCCTCTTTGGATCGCTTTGCACCAGTTTGATGATGATGGGCAAGAATTGATGCAAATTCCCGATCGCGATGTTGCCTAGTGCCAAAGGTGAGGTCAACCATCTCACAAAACAGCTTGGGCAAAGCGCTAACCTGCGGCAAACGCTGCAGCGGTACGGATTTCCTCTTGCTCAGAGCCAAAATGGTCGATAGCGTTATCGAAGGCGTCTCTTTGCCGAGACATGTCACTGATGAAGACGTCAATAATTCGTCGCTCTGAGAATCTGGGGGACGCACATGAACCGCCCTAGTTCTCCAAGGATCAGCAAACTCAGAACAACGTGGGTAGGCTTAGCCCTGTCTCCTTTCTGGGAGGTTTGCATTTCAATATCAAGGAAAAATCCAGGCAACCTCTCACACGACAGGACCTACCTTCATATGCTTCGAATACTCAGCAATAGTACCAGCGGCGATGGCCTGTTGAACTTTGACGACCTGAGCAACGCACTTGGCTACGTTGGCCGGACTCGCTTGGCCTTCGGTGTCCTTTTCCATCGAAATAACCAAGTTGGGTACGACGTGTGTGGCAATCTGGCCATCAGCCTGAACAAGCGCAGCGAAGAATGCTAGCGCCGAGTCCAAAGTCGTACCCGTGACTAGAGGTGAGTGGGCGACCGAGTATATGCTGGGTAGGAGGTCACGTTCGACCTCGGGGAAAGTGGTCGAGGGAGCGATCTCCAGGAGAAGAGCAAGGGTGGATAACGCTTGAGAGAGTAGAGAGATGTCAGAAGTCGATAAGAACGTCTTGATGTGGGGGATAAGCGTCGCAGGAAGACCTCCCGGGACGCCTGATGTGAAACTTGGACGGCGTCAAAGTCAACAAGCGATCTCCTAGGAGCACGGAGAGCTCACCTCCCCAGTAGCACATCTAAAGCGACGAATATTTCCGCTTTGCCAGCCCTCCCACTTCTTCTCAACAGACCCATGAGCCATTCCAAGCATCCGTTTACCCATTGATCACTGATAGTGACTTCTTTCGCAACCTTCGTGACCACTCTCACTGCACCGTATGTGTTGCCGGTCGGCCGACAGATGTGTTCCCACTCTTTGTTATTCTTCTTTTTCAGCATATCCGTGGCACAAATCCACAAGTCCGCGATGCATTCCTCCGCACATGTTCGCACTTCAGTGTCCGTGTCATGGCTGCTGAGTCGGGCAACAGCCTGGCTGTATACAGGATCGACCCAATCGCCGCTCCTGACGGGCTTGATAGTGTGGAGTAACGATGAAAAAACGCGGAAGGTCTCGGAAGTAACACGAGGGTGTCTTTCTCCCAGTAGATTCAGTAAGACTGGCGTGAGAGTGGACAGGGAACCAGAGAATGTCTGGGGAGCATGAGTTGCGAAGAATCTCACAAGGAAGGATAGACAGGTCAGATGAAGGGTCGAAGTTGAGGTGGAAGGCGGGTTGGCCAGAACAGATCGAGCGGTGGACAGGATGGGGCCTGACTGACTGGATAGACAACCCGGTAGTACGCCAAGTAAGGAATGCAACAGGCTGAATCCGGCTTGTAGAGTCGTAGGAGGTGTCTTTGGCGACTTCAATTGGCCAAGGAGTGTCTTCAGGAGAGAGGGTATTTGTCCACGAAGAAGTGCGTACGGCGATTCTTCGATATCCATCCCGACATCGTCTCGTTTACGTTTGGTACGCACAGGACTCTCAGGATCCCTTGGCTGTGGGGAGCCTCCATAGAGGAGCGTTTGATTCAGGAGCACAACATATGTTGCCCAAATTTCGACACGAACGGTTTCTTCACGATCACCGAAACGGGATATGAGGACCGGAGCGACATCTTTGTATACCAAAACGAGCAATTCGGGACGGGTCCCGATGATTGTCGCAAGCAATTTGGTGGCAGAACGACGAATCTTATACGATGTATCTTCGTCGTCAGAGTATCTGGAGGCTGTTGATTAAAAGTTGACGAGATGGTCGGATTGCTTACTCATCGAGCTCAGCCTCGTCGTCATCTTCGCCCTCTGCATCAGCCATATCTTCATCCTCGTCCCCATCGTCTCCAGCGTAGTTCTAATTTGTGTGAGCCTGCATCAGAATCAACAGACGCTCGTGCCGAGGGAACTCACTGGGTCATATTTGATATAAGTGTTGGCAATCTGTATGATCGAGCTCAGAAAGGGAGTAATTTCGGTTGGGCACCTGAGTACAAATGCTTCCAGAGCCTACAGGTACTGTATTAGGGTGTTGGTTCAGGCTGTCAGATAACACGGATGTACGTACCTGAAGGCCGCTTTCTCGGAGTTCTTCGTCATCTTTCTGAACAGCTCCTAAGATGCCCGGGACAATGGTGGACAGAACGGGAGCGATATGAGACGGCGAATGCCTTGCAATAGCTGCAACCAGTAGAACTGTGGTTCTCTGCTTTTCCTTCACGGAGGTGTTGAGGATATGAGGGTAAACGTAGGTCTTTAACAGATTCGTGAAAAGTTCGGGCCTCGAAGTTGGGATGAATTGAGCAATCGTGACGATCGCCCGCTTTCGGACAACAGGTCGCGGGTGGTCAAGTAGAGGCGCAAGGACCTTGAGTGGTTCGTTGGGTGTAGATGACAGATTCGATGGGAATCTGGTGATTAGGATAGATAGAATGGACAAGGTTTCGATTAGCGTCTCGGGCGGCGTGTTAGGCTGTAGATGAGATGAATAAGCACGAATCGGATATAAAAAGTCGACGAGAAATCATCACACACATTAGATGCCTGGGCCAAAAGTTTCGGCGCTAACTTTGCGCAGGCCGTGGTCGCGATCTTTCCATCTGGAGGTAGCTCAGAGGTGATTGTCTTCAAAGCTATTTCCAGGCGATCATTGAGTTCCTTGGTGGGATAGTATGATATAGCGTCAACGAACCCAAGCCGGATATGTCTCTTAACTCCTCGTCTTTGCTCCCAGAGTAGTCGATCAATTTGTCGACCACAAACTCCATCTGTGGTTCGCGAATGATCTTGATCAACTGACCCAGACTGCAGGAAGATCATTAGCCAGCACTTCGAGGATCAGTGTTATGACATACCACTTCACAGCCTGATTCTTGACTTCTGATATCTTGTCTTCCACAAGAAGCAGAACTTGCTTCAGAACTTTGTTCTCGAGCACCTCATCTCCGAGAAAGGAGGAGGGATCCTGCTTTATCTCTGTCATCAGATCGTTCAAGCTCATAAATCTAGAGCGTTAATCAGCATCGGGGAGGTTATCTAAAGGAGATGCGCTATTGCGGCGTACCGAAAGTCCTGGTCTGGCGACAGCATCTGGCAGAGCCACAAATATGGGGTCAGCGATGACATCAACCTGAATACCTCTTTGAAGCACCTTGTCGGTGAGATTGTTCATGAGATATCCTTTCGTCATGATGGGCGGACAATTGGTGGTCAAGTGCAAGGTCAAGAAAGGCTTTCCTAATTGGGATGGAAAGATTCACCATCACGTGATCTCGACACGTGTAGCTATTCGAATCAACTGGGCATCTTCTCTCGATGGAAATCACAATTCGCTCTGGAGAAGACACGCTCTGAACGACTACAAGATGGAATGCTGCAAAATTTATCGGTACTGCCTAATGTAAATGCTGACTGGTCGGTGCTCGGGAGTACTAATTCTTCCCACTTGTCGTGACCAGCCTTCGCTCAACGTGCTCAGCGCAGCCGTCGCAGGACTACGCGGGAGAAAGCCTATTTGGTAATCGGATTATCTGTTGTCGGTAAAGATGCTTCGAGCTCTGCCCAGTTCCGAAGATTAAATATCCGTGGCAAATTGTTCCAGAGATCCTGCCTCGCCCTCTCATATCTGGTCTTCGACGCAGCTAGACAAGACGAACACACGACTTGAGCGAACTTTGTCCAATCAAAACGATCCCAGAGTGGGTCGCAATATTCGTCATCGGTGTTCGTGAAGACGGCCTTGAGTCTCCCAGTGTTGCACGAATCGGTTGTGCCGCATGGGGGAACGCTGTCAGGCTTGAGGAATGCGCATACTATATTCTGTTTTGCGCTGAGCAACTCCTGGCGCCCGATGATGCAGGTCCGCTTGTCCGATGAGCTCATCTCCAGCTGTGATCCACCCCACGGAACACCGTCGAAGATGTCCTTGGTCGAAGTCGTACAACAACAGTACATGGCGGCAGGGACGACAATCTCCACGTCTGTCAATCGAGCCAGCTCGAGGACAGCAAATGGGACGTAAGGAATGGCTGGGATCGTTCTTGCGGTATTGCGACTATCCCATGCCTGGAGCGTGGTCGGGTATGTGGTAATGACGTGCTGGATGGCACGACGGCGAAGGTGGTGGACCTTGTATTTTG
Organism: Hygrocybe conica; assembly: GCA_900068975.1. Taxonomy (NCBI): domain Eukaryota; kingdom Fungi; phylum Basidiomycota; class Agaricomycetes; order Agaricales; family Hygrophoraceae; genus Hygrocybe; species Hygrocybe conica. The sequence goes on along the minus strand of CEMM01322474.1, from coordinate 57,499 downwards.
TGCTAAGCCTGAGGATGCCGGCCACTATGCCGAATTCAGTCTCTCTCCCGTTCTCGAAGAAACTGGAGCGAACGAGGGATTACATGTAAAGATTATCGGACAAAAGCCAACGCAAGGGCACTCACTCAAAATAATGGACAGCCTTCAAGAAATTCGTCACGTCGTCCGGAGCGTCATGGACGTGGATGACAGGGCAGCCCTCCATGAGTTCCGGCTCGCCTGTCTGTGGTATTGATATCGTGCTCAAGAACATGGGGCACCGCACACCCAACAGTCCTTTGTACACTCGGAATAGACACAACCCGGTCTGCAGGATCAGTGTGCCATCGTCGAACCAGAGGCCATCAACCCGCTCGGGCATTTTCTTGGCAGACATGGAATTTTGAGAAATGTGTTCGAATTCGCGATAACGGTGATAATTGGGTCAAAAAGTCGATCTGAAGAGCCTATGAGGCGCGATGGTATGTGCCGTTGGGCAGCAGGTGATGTGGGAGAGGTGTTGTTGACATGATGCTGTGCCTGTGCTACTGCAACTAGTACTACCGTTTCAAATATTCGTGTACGAACCGCCTCATCGCAATGCCAACTGATCCCAACCTAACGAACACAACAACTTAACTTTCATTTGGGAGAGGGCAGTTTCGATGGCGTCCACTTGGGGAGATTGAAAAGGGCAGGTATTTCCGCCCAGAGTGCGCTTTTCGCATTGTTGAAGCTGTTTTTCGATGCAGCAAGACACGTTGTGCACACCGATTGCGCATATCCATCCCAATCGAAGCTTTCCCAGAGCGGGTCGCAACCGTCGACATCATCGTGGTTAGTGAACACTGCACGGAGTCGTCCTGTGTTGCATACAGCCCGATTTCCGCACGTCGACATCCCGTCAACGGCATTGAGGAAAGACGAGATATTTCGGCGTTTCGCGGTGATGAGGGTTTGGCGGGCTATAAGACATGTCCGCTGATCGACGGGGTTGAGGTTGAAATGCAAGTCTTTCCATCGCACACCGTCAAGAATATCCTTTAGTGAGCGTGTGGAACAGCAGAACATGACAGTGGGGAGGATGTTGGTCATCTCGAATTCCCGGACGAGTTGCACTACAGCGATTGGCGGGCACATCTCTGGTGCAAAAGGCAACGTAGTGTTGCGGCTGTCCCAAGCATCGATGGTGGTGGGATACGCGTTCAGAAGATGGGACAGCGCAATTTGACGAAGACCTTTAACGTTGTACTTGGTGCCCAATCGAAGAACTGCAGCCAGAACGGGGAATTCGATCTCCTCAGCTGTTTCAAAGAATCTGGAAAAATAAGTTCTAGTTCAGCGTTGTAATCGTGATTGAGCACCGAGTGGCCCATACTCTGGTTGATAGAAAGCCTTTAGAAAACAGGCGAGCTCATCTGCTGAGTCGTCAAGATAAACGACAGGACATCCTTCGATCACGGCAGCCTGTTGCTTCGACTCGGACAGGATGCTGCGAAAGACGGACGACCGTATTGTTAAGATGCTCTTGTATACACGGAACAGGCTCGATTCTGCCTGCAGAACGATTGTCCCGTTGTCGAACCATAGATCTTGGACGCGGTGTAATCCAGGCGAGGGTTGTGGAGAAGGTTCCCCTGTAGTCTCGACATCCGACCAATGGAGATTCTGGTATTCGCAGGCTGTGAGAATGCCATTTTACAGCGACTAATTGTCGGATACTTACTTGTGTCAATTCTAGGTTCATGAGGTGGTAGTTTGAGACGTTTCACTCCAATCACCCTTAACACTGCCCACCAGCAGCGGTTCCACCTTGTCTCGCTCGACCAAAGACCAACAACACCTCCCAGTCTTCCTCAGTCCTCACTCTACGGTCACACGTGACTCTCAACCACGACCGTGGGTCCACGTCATCGTCATTGCTGCAATGAGCAACGACTTCTGGTCTGCGGCATTACTTTATGTCGTTCACTGCATTTACTACATATATGTTCTCATTCGTTCTTTCTCGAAAATTTTCCTCAACAAAACAATACCCCATCGCCTCGACGCCGATCGCAGACGCGTACCACACCACCTCGCCTTGGTTTTTGTCTTACCGAAAGAGTCCCATACTTTTGCCGTGACGGGAGCACTCATTGACAGCGTCGAGAGGGCAGTACGGTGGTGCCAGACTGCAGGCATCGAGCGACTCACAGTGTATGACAATAAAGGTGCGCAGTACTCTTGACATGGTCCCAACTTCTTTCTGAATTGCTTACTCTTGCACAATCAGGCTTACTCGTAGGCACCTCACAAAAAATTTCCGACCGCATCGTCCAGCATGTTTTGGAGACTGATTCCGATTCCGAGCCCGAATACCCACTCACGCCGCCATTGTCGCGGCCTCTCTCACCAGAATATTCCATGACACCTGAAGAACTTAATGTCTTGACCGTTCACCTGCTGCAGGATCAAGAGGTGCGGCCTCCGAAGCGGAAATCAGTCCTCACTCACAGGCGTCCTCCAAGTATGTTTGTTCCCGCCGTCTGAAGCTTATTCCCTCACACTTATCACCTTGGATCGACAGAAGATAGCAAACGTAATCTGTCCGGTGCACCACTGGTCTTACATTTCGTAACTCGAGAGTCGTCCAAACAGGCTATTGCCGCCGCCGCAGGATCTCTCGGTCGAGTGCATCTCAGGAGCGCGGTGAAAAAGAAGTCCCGAGGCGAATCGGGACGTTTTAATCTCACGGTAGATGTGCTGGAGTCGATGCTTGAAGGTCAATTCGGATCACTCACGATGATTGTCCCTGATGCATGATACCACGATTCAGGAGGGCAGGGATTGCCTCCACCGGATCTTCTATTGGTGCATTCTTTGGATCCGATAGCAGATTATGAAAAGCCGCTGGAGATCTATGGATTCCCTCCATGGCAAATCAGACTGACGGAAATATTGTGAGCGATTGACTAGTCCCCGTTTTCCCCGTCCTGCCCGGTATTGACACCGCGGTTAAGCCATTGCAGATACTCAGGCACTCCCCGAGAGTGGCTTCGTCTTCTCATGACGGATTCAAGACAGCGTGTTGTTTCCCTTGATGAATTGCAATTCAGATCTGCGTTAGACGAGTTCGCTGGTGCCGAGATGCGCTTGGGCAAGTAGTCGTGTACCTTTTATTTGTTATTCCATGCTTATAATACCATATTTGGACTTATCCTTTTCTCGATCATCAACGCTCTCCTTCTCCTACTTAAACAACCCCTACACTAGTACCTTCTTAACCCCCGACCATTACCATGTCGCTCAAGTATAGTCCTGACATATTCGCACTTCCCCCGTCAATTCAGCAATCGGATGGGAAACCCAAAGATTTCGTGAAGCGCATCATTGTATGCTGCGATGGGTACGCCAATCTGTACATCTCATCTGTATACCACATCGTCTGATAACTCGGATCAGCACCTGGCAGGACGGTCTTGTTATCATGAATCGGTGGAGGTACACAAATATACTCGTAAGCGTCACTGCTCGTTCTTACCGTTGACAATCATGCTCAAGCTGCCGCATAGAAGCTCTCAAGGTCTATATGTAGCGAAGATCCCCGACAGTGCGCACGTTCCTACACCCATGCTCTGCCTTACCTTATGTCACCCTCAGTGATCCGCCCGTTCCCCAAATCACCTTTTATCAGTCGGGGATTGGTTCAGAGGGAAACTTCTACTCCTGGCTTCAAGGCACGTTATCCGACCACTCCGGTTTCTGAATCCCTATATTTACCACCTTCTTACAGGAACGACTGGAGCCACGTTGGGTCAGATCTCGTGTTGTCCTGCACGCTTACCCGTAACACTGACAATTTCGTTCCTCCAGCGGAGAAGGTGCAAGAAGCATACGCATTTATCGCACAGTGCGCGTGTTTTTCCGTCTTGTCGACCATCCGACTCATTTTATTATCGCTTGACACAGAAACTATGCCCCAGGAGACGAGGTACAGTAGCTCCCCTCCAAATTTCAGCAAATTTGACGCGTTCCTGATGTTGGGACCCCAAGATCTTTCTATTCGGGTTTTCAAGGGTAATTTTCATCGATTTTAAATGAACGAAGTCTGATGGAACCGGCCAGGGAGCTTATACAGCTCGCATGGTAGCCATGTTCATCGTGAGCCTCCTCTGCTCCATTGTAGTCAGCCGTACCTGAAGCTGGATGTCAGGGTGCAATTGGAATCCTGAATAGCGCGGATATGGATAATTTCGCTACGATTTTTGTAAACTTTCAGAAGCGCGGGAAGACCAAAACGAAGCAGGGTATGTTACCGCGTACCTACTCAACGCCATTGCTCTGATATGTTCACAGAGGCTGAAGCCGTGGACAAGATCCTTGCCCCATGGATGGCAGAAGACTCTCCAGGGAAGTTGAGAGCAAAATCTGGGCTCACACCGTTCTCTATCAAGTTAGTCATTTAGCTCGAGACTCAAGCTATTGTTTACAGTGTCGGGACCAGATGCATTGGGGTGTTTGACACCGTGGGCGCTTTAGGTCTTCCTGAAGAACTTCAATTTGGTCATGTCAAACCCATGGCTCCCATCTTTGGATTCCCGGATAGGCTGCTCTCTCCCGATGTGGAGAATGCCTTCCAAGCGTTGGCGATCAACGAAACTCGCGCAGACTTTGTGAGAGAAGATGCATCGATGGAATGATCTGTCTTATTGACTTTTTTCCAGAAATGCTGCAAATTCGAACAGACTGAAGAAGGAAGAAAGAAAGGTCAAGTTTTGAAACAGGTTAGTATCTCGAAAATGATACTCCGATTCCTTCATTGACCTCGATTTGTGACAGTGTTGGTTTTCAGGTGAGAGAGACAACAGAGTCGTAGAGAAAGTAATCTCAGCTAATCCCTCCTTATGACACGCGAAGGCTCCCATGCTGATGTGAGTGATCGCATGCCATCTGCTCCAGATACTTTCTCACACCTTGTAGATCGGCGGGGGCTGGCCTGATCACGATCTCGCCGATTTAACATTGACGTGGATGGCGGTAGGAAATAACCCTCCTATACCTTTCGGTGAATTTAAGGGCGACCACAGGCGAACATCGGTCATATGCTTGCCTTGAATTTGGAATATTTGGCATCCTTACCTGCACCAGTTGCGCCTTACGGCCACCAGATGCCCCATGAGTAAGCCGAATTTCATGCAATACAACCACATTTGGCCTCACGATTGCAAACACACAGTGCGCAGACGGGCATCTACATATTGGCACGCGAAATTACGCGTCTGCTGCCCACGAAATGCGATGATATCACGAGGGAGACAATTCACGCCTCTGTTATGTCGCAGTCTCACATCACTCCGATGCCAAAGGCTGACGTGGATGAACACCCTGATCTCGTCCATGAATTGTTACCGCTCGAAAAGGAACTCAAGGAGAAATGGCCCTTCAACCCTGACATGCCGCGTGTTTCTGCATACAAGTCGCAATCCTCGACGGCTGAGCACCACGAAAAACACGGGAAGCTACTGGAGAAGTTTGCCAAAGTCGGGATTGCTGTGGGTCACAAGGTGCTGGAGAAGGCGACCCACTCGGAGACCATGCGTAATCAAGGTGGGACGCCAATCTATGACAAGAATTGGCTTGCCAAGTTGGTGGATGAGACCCCCCTTGGGCCTTACATGAAAGCGATGGAATAATTATCAGGACATGTATCTGGTGACCGTCTCTCCGTTGATGGATTTGTCAGGAGTCTTGTACAGTATGTAGTAGATTGCCAATCTGGGACATGTTCTGAGCAATTGCCTTTTCTGGTTATCACGGCTATTCGACTACTGTATCGCAGCGTCTCGCCTGAGGGCCTTTCGCATGGCTGTCAAAGAGTTGATAGGACTCTTTGACTCAAACCCATATAGGGACAACTCGACCAGAGCCGATATGTCGGGAAGCAGGACTTCACACTCACGCCTGCTGCAGATTGACGACCCACCACCACCAAGGCTCGCCCGCTTCCTCAACCATCCCAGACCACATGGCGGCACACCCATACCAACACATAATGATGATTTACGATTTGGCTCTGATACGACTCTCACGACTCATGAACTATCTGACAATGACAAGGAGCTCACCCAAGTCACGAACGATGTAACGGACGTGCACAGATCTCCCGGAACGTTTGTTCCCCCGATTCCAGACTCTGAAAATGCCCCATCTCAGCCACCGATCCGGCTCGAAACACCGCAGCATGGCTATCCCCCCACAATTCTTCAAGAATCAATATCATCTGCGTCAGCACGCACTCGCCAGTTGCAAAGGCCTTCTTCGCATGTCCCAGTTCCTGCTGTAACATTATTTGCTTGGGGAGCTGCACCACTCTATCTACCGAAGCTTGACGATTACCTGGCTTCTTTAAATCCCCCCAAATTCACTGCGTTTGAGAAGACATCTGGAGAGAAATGCAATGGACCAACAATGTTCCCACCAATGGAACGTCTCGCAGCCTCTGGATTGTCGATCGAGGATCTAGAACATAATTCCCGTCGCCCTGGCTGGAGAAAACGCGGAACCATATTTGGTGCGATGCTGAACATGGTTTTGGGCTTTACTGTGAGTATACATCTTACCCTTATCCTCGCCATGGATCACAAACATTCCACGCCTCAGGGGTCTAGCGCCCTTGCAACGTATTACAGTCTTCAAGGCCTATTTAATACTGTGCAAGTCTTTGCACTGCTTCTCAGCACCATCGGTAAGCTGGTTACGTGCCGCTTTGCTTCAAGCCTCCTTTCATCCCAGAAGTTCCCGTTCATCACAGGCAAAACAGTAGTAAGTGGAGGAACTTGCTATTGGGAAGAATGTACGTGTTGATGTCCTTTGACGTTTACCTTGTTACTGATCGTTCCCAGCCCCAATTTCCTCGCACTCAACTTTGCGTCCACCGTTACCCAAGCCTTGCTATACCTTATCATTTTTATGGCCATCGCCGCCGTACTGTTGTTCCACTTTCATCGTTCAACTTCTCGCTGTGAGCTTTATCATACAACCGAAGGCCTTCAAGAACCCGAACCGAAAGGCGCTAAATGGGGTCTGCTCATTGTTACCTTCTTTTTGACGGTCATATATCTGCCCTTGAGTACCCTGGCTGTCCACGTCCTTGTCTGGTCGCAAGACCTTTGGGTTGTTCCAAACCCATACGTCAACGCCACAACGAATCCTCCAATTGTGCCTTCCATAGGGCCCCCGGACGCTTTTCGTGATCCTCTGGATTTTTGCTGGACTACGACAATGGAGAAAAGTCAGTTAAACTTTGCCCCGATCCTTATCATCATCTCTGCCCTGGCATTTCTGACGGCAAGCACGCTTTCTGTGCTGGATGCAACTATCTAATTGCATATTCCAGTTAACCGTATGGTTTCCTCTCCGCCTCCGCAAGGTCATCCGATATTCCGCTCCCAAAGTTGACCCATATACTGAACTCGGGCACCCACGGAGTAAATCCGATATGGATCGTGAATATCATCGTCTGCTCTCCCGCGACCGCAATCCTTTCTCTTTTCTATATAACGGTGCGCCTTCGATTATATGTTAGCCACTCAGAAAAAACCTACATTCAATCACAAACAAGGTTTTCGGCGCGACAATGGACACTATCAATCCACCTACCTATTTGCAAAGCTTAGTACGCTGCTCATAGTGGCAGTCATCGACGCCGATAATTGCCTGTTCCGATCGCTTTCTCGACATCGCCTTGCTATCGCTCGTCAAGTCCTTCTTTTGATTTCTACCCTACTATTTTTTGCTCTGCAGTGCTATTTTGCACCATTCATGGACCCTGTAAATAACGCGAGTGAGTGGATATCTCGACTCAACTACATTGCAACAGCAGCTGTTGCCCTCGCAATCGCGCTGGAGGTACCCCGGCAGGATATCATCAACGGCCCTGTTTTGTATGCGTACGTTCCATCCATGCTGTGCCATGCGCGTCAGCTTACACCGACTCCTAGCATTTATGCCATAACTTATGGACTTACGTTATGTAGGCGAGTGCCACTCGGATGCACGCATATGTAGCTGATGATTGCCAACGAGATTTTCTCATCATCGATACCAGCTTAGTGCATCGCGTTGTAAAGAGTCAGCCGTTTCTCTTTCGTCAGCTTTCTAATTGATGTCCGTTTCATATCTAGGAATCGCCTGCCGCATCGATTTTAGTGAGTCTTCTCGATCGTGAGCACGCGGAAACTAATGTCCTCTGTTTTTGAGGCTTGGATATATTCTCTCCACGGTACAACTTTGCGAAACACAAGACCACTTTTCGAAATTGATCATTGTTTTCGCAGGCTGGATACACCCCTCGCATTGTTGCATATACGACGGCGAATCTGGCAAGAATCACTTACTACACTGCTGCTTACTTCTTCGGCCTGCCAGATTCCCAAACAACAACGAATGATATTTGCCCAAGCCAGTGATTCTGCATACCCGCCCGTACTCTTGGACTTCGAAGGTACACCGGGTGAACGGCACGTGGAGAATCTCAAGGTCCATAGGAAAAAATCTTGCTTGAGGTTTATTTTGACTTGAACCGTAGATACTTCGAGATATCGGCACACCATCATACACAAAAGCTGTCACTCTCGTATACGGATCGGAGCGCCATCGGTTCAAGCTGCTACAAGGCAAAATTCAGACACATTTCGTGGGACCCGATTGCTACTGGAAGGACCCGCAGACTACGACACCAGGCTGCTCCAATTTCTTTGGCAATACATGGTGGATTCCATTCCCCCCGACGTTGGTACGTCTGCACGTAACACAATTGACATGAATTCTCAAGGTGACTGGCCAACACAGGTAATGAAGTACGACAATGGCAAGCTTGCTGTCCTGAAGGATACCCCAGAATTCGAAGCATACATAGCCCAGAATTCTAGCCCAGCTATCAGAAGACGGCGGGAGATCCGGACCAGCGTAAGAGTTCTGGACGGACAAACTGTCCTTTGGCCATATGAACACGTGCTAGTCAGTCTCTTCCTTGTCGTCTCTCTAAGCAACTTGTCTCAACTCTTGGTAGCCAATCGGTGCATACTCGCTCTGGTGTTGCGGTCGTGGACGCTACACAGCGGATACAACGACTCGCTATCAAACCTGCGTCTTGCGAATAAAACGACGCGGAACTCTGCTCTGGGGTGACACACAGCTTGGAAGTGGATTTGATATCGAACTGATTTATGCGAAGAACGTCAGAGTTGACGGGACTGTGATCGGTTTGAACGACGACCTCGATCTGACCCTCCCACTCTCTCGATTCTTGTTCCTTAATCAAGAGCTGATAACGCAACGACTAGACGGCGTGCTATCCGTCCTGGCCGACTACCGCGTTCATCATCGGAGGGAGGCCAAGTCAAAGGATCGTGTGTTAACATACAAGTTCCTGTCATTCGTTTATGACCATCCGCGCGATCCGACCAGCCTAGTGGAATGTGCTCTACAATCCGAAGGGGACCAACGAGTCACGACAATGATAGCGACAAATACCTCGGTGTTCCAAGGGGCTCACGAAAGATTAATCCATGTCTCTACATCATCAGCAACCAGATGGTGGTACCTTTTCTGGGTCAGTCATGTCTCTGATTTCTCTGCAATTATTTGATATCCCCTCCATAGGATGATTTGTGGAGGCGAAACCATGGAACAATTGCCTCACTGCAACGTCATGCTACTGACTTTGATCCACACTACCCGACGTCAATAGCGTATTCTCCTCTGCCACGGCCAGCTTTGGAGGCGTTCCTCGTCCAGAGGGGTCTTCTGTCACATGTACCAAAGTGGAGCGACGTCTTCCATACGGGATTCTTGAACAAGCTCTATCTACGCTTGAATGAAGCGGCATTTACGGGATCAAGTCAGGTGTGCTTCTTTCCCATGACAATCGTAAGCAGTGATGAAACGAGCGCCAGGGCATTTTCTTTCACATCGGAGATGGCGATTCAGAACGAGATATGTTACATGTTGACCTCGAAACCCAAGTGAGGCTCTCCACGACAGGTGTCGGAGGAGGCACAGACTACGACGAAGCCTCTATTCAAGCGCGACCGATGTACAAATGGGAGGGACTGTTGGAAGACCCCATTCGCAGAGTAAAATCTCGAAAAAGGAGATGGTTTGCGAAGATGGGAGCGTGGTTTGGAATTACGCCGCTGTGGAACTCCGGTATTCATTCAAGAGGACTTTCAGTGGATGTCCGATTGGAGGATGGTCGATATGTGCTGATAGCTGGATCTCGATCGTAGCCCTGTATTACATAAGCATCGCTTTGAATGCCTCGACCTCGACCAGCAGCTCGACTTCCTCCAACGTTGGTGTCAAAAAGAAAAGCAAGCTTGCGCTCTCCGGTAAAGAACGATATCATACGTTCCACATCGAAAAGCGATTTCGATGAAAGTGAAGAATGGGAAGACGAGTCATTCACATCTGAAGATGAAGAAGGATCGAATTCTGCGGCAAAGTCTGACAGTGGGCAATCTGAGAGTGAACAAGAAAGTGATCAGGCTATCCCTCGTATTGCACAATGGCTGGACGAGGACGAACTGAATGCAGATGACCACGGCGATCACTCGCCAGCGGTATTTGGCGTGAGTGAGCAAGAAGATTCTTCCCACCCTGTATGTTCGCGTTGTTTTCTCTGCTTCGATGGGATTGGACCACATCCTCAGACGCTCATAGATCATTGACGTACCGGGAATAGGGAATGACCCTCTGTCATTCGGTGCTCTTCGCGCTCTTCGCCAGGACGCGAAGAAAAGCATTGCTCAGCATAGCAAAGATTATGGTGCAGGAACATCAATCGACCGTTCGAAAGCAGGCGCAAAACCAGAATGGAGCCTGGAGAGACGGACAGATCTCGCTAAACGGTCCAGCAAACATGCGCAAGTCACTGAACTTGTAATAGCGTAACATTTTTCGCTGAGCGGATTTTTTGCACTCTAGCCCAGCTGAAATGTCTTCAAAGAGGCCTGTAACGAGGAGAAGGGTGGTCGTAGATGTCAAGGAGCCCGTATGTTTCATTGTGGACTCTCACGTATCCTCCCACATTGATTGTTCCACAAAGAAATACCGAGATCCGCGATTCCTGCCGCTATCTGGTGAATACGAGACATCCAAATTTCGGGAACAATACAAGTTTCTAGCAGACCTTCACACGAGCGAACTCACGGAGCTTCGGGACCACCTAAAGCGGGCACGAAAACTCTTGAAAGCTTCACCCAGTCACCTACGTGCTGAGCGGGAGGAAGGAGTGACACGTCTCGAGTTGGCAGTTAAGAGAATGGAAAGCTTGGTTAATAAAGACAGGCAAGAACGGATCGAGCAAGATGCGCTGAAAAAGTTGGCGAAGGAAGAGCAGGAAAAGCGCAAAGACGGAAAACGAGAGTGGTGGCTGAAGAAATGTGAGCACCGCGACCACTCGCACTTCATTTTCTTGCCGCTCACAAGTGACTCGCAGCCGAGAAGAGAACATTGCTTGTGCGCGCCAGATACGAAGACTTGGCGAAGACTCGTGGAAAACTGGCTGTTACAAAAGCTATCGAAAAGAAGCAAAAGAAAATAAATCAGAAGGAGAAACGCTCGCGACCCTTCGCGCCACGTCCATCGAGAGTGCCAAGAGATCGTTCAGAGGACGGGAGGTCCACAAAACGGCAGAGGATCGAATGATTGTCCTTCTTAGAATCCACGTTTACTGTAACTGTAAACTTGTCACTATGTCGGATTCTCTTTTTGGAAGATGGAAAAGTTGCAACGGTACTCAGGCTCATGAAACCGGATTGGCACAACGATGCCTTCGTCGACAACCGGAGAGCGAGACATTCATGAGCAATGGCGGAATGGCGGACCAAGTCTTGATCGACAGGCGCTGGATGACGACGACGACGATATCTATAGAGGTGGTCGTCCATTAACCAGGCATTCCAGTTCCTCATCCGCTTCTTCCTCCTCCTCTTCCTTTCAAGTAGGGGGACGTCTTGGCGCAATCGCTGCCGTTGTGGAGTTGGCCATATCGCGTTGGGCAAGGGCTCGCTCATCATCCTCAGCGTCTTCGATTTCAACAGCGACGAATTCTCGGTCGCATACCACTCGACGGAGACACCCCTCAAGTTCGATTAACCTTCGCAGCATACAGTCCGAAAGGGACATTGCCGCCCGTATCAAGGCTCGCGAGGAATCTAGACAAAGTCCTCGAGAGTTTGCCTTGTACCTCATCCCCACTGTTGGCCCTGGGGATCGAAGAAGAGAGGGCATCACCACCCGGCCCTTGAACCACGAGCAGGGAATAGCGTTCACTACATCTCTTCCTCTGATTCTCGAACGATTGGACCATGCCTTGAAAAAGTCTATCAGGGCTCGGCTCAACCTGCTTCGGCAAGCACGGATACCCCTTTCCGTTTCTCTCCCATCCCGCGACTACGTGCCTCCCAATAGCCAAAATACGCCCCCTTCTTCAAGTGGCAACGATACGACGATCCCGGTGTCGTACAAAGGAAAACAGAAGGATGTCACTTTGGTCAAGACACAAGCTCGCGATGCCAGCGACGAACACGTGTGGTTGCTTGATGTTTCTAGTCCTACTTGGGAAGACATGCGAGCCATTGGCAAGGCGAGCCGATCTGACCTTTCTGGCCACTCGTCAGGAATTCTAAATACCCCAACAATAGTTGCTGCATTTCCACCCCCTAACGCTCGAAGATATCCTTCATCAGGACCCACGTGAGAAATATGAGCTTTTCAGTAGGCTAGGCTATTATTTCGTGGTCTTTCGCGCCATCGACAGTTCCAATACTCGTGAGCAGGCACACGAGGCGACCGCCGACGGAGACACGAATGGGCCCCCAAATGAGGGGATGCTGGGTGCCTCCCTGGTCTACCTTGTCGTATTTTGGGACGGCATTTGCATTGTAAGCCCTGCCGACAATCTTTCCAAGTCACGGCCGCATTAACGTCGCCTTTAGTTCCATTATACGGATGTATCGGGTATATACCTCTCTCAAGACCGCACATGTTAATGAATATTCACATCGAGTCAAGAACACGTAGATCGCGTGAAGAACCGTCTTTTTCGGTTGGATCGCACATTCAGGACGTCATCAGGTGCGCACCGTCCTCCACGTGCATAGTTTCCGTGGTCAATGTCGATCGATAGATTGGGTCGCTCACGGGGTTCTTGATTCGATTGTCGATGCATTTTTCCCCTACCTGGAGGACGTTGAGAAGGAGGTCCTGAGAATGGAGGACTTGGTGTTTTCCGAGGGTGAATCAACACAAAATGATGATGCCAAGACAGCTGGAGCTGGTTTGTCCACTCATCCCCAGCCCGTCTCCTTGGATCTGGAGAAGGTGGATCGCGAAATACCAAAGGAAAAGTCCGAACACAGTCCAGAAGCTCCCAGAAAAGTCTTTTCGATCTTTCGACTGTTTCCCGGTCTTGGCAGAATAGGGCAGTCGCGGCATTTCATACAGTCCCTTCTCGAGTCTATGTCCTTGGTGCGGGGGTCTAAGTCGATTTCGACCGCAATTACATTACGGCGTCTCGCGAAAACACGAAGGCTCGTTACATCGCTCACGCGGTTATTAGCCACGAAATCGGAAATCATCGCACAGATCAGAAAACGTTTACTGACACCAAATCATCCTGGGATTGGATTTGGTGAGAGTGCAGCGGAGGACATTGACGTAGCTATTTATCTTGGCGATGTTCAGGGTGTGTTGTTTGACCATCCGAATGGAAAATAATACAACTGACGACAATTCCCCTTGCACGCTAGACCATATCCTGTCGATACAGCATTCATTAAGCCATTATGAGCGTATGCTCGGCCAATCATATCCGAAATACCTATCCCAGCTCAGCATTAACGTCGCACAAGTCAAATCAGGCAGCGATAAAGCTATCATGGCGCTGACCATTATCAGTATAGCAATTTTATGTATTCAGGTGCCAATCGGTCAGTTAGTTTACTTGAAGCTGGAATGATTGATCGAGCTTTGTTTCTCAGGGGCCCTCTCTCTAAACATCAACGTGCCAACCAACGGACATTTTCCTGGTGATCCCCATAACGTCTTCTTCTGTGTTCTCGCCCTTGCCGTTTTAATGGCGGGATGCTATTTGAGTTTGGTGCGCTGGTGGTGGGTCCGGTCGAAAAGGAAGCGATTCGATATACTCCAATAGAGCTACCGTACATGGGTTTGAGTTACAAAACCACGTGCCAACGACATTGGCACGTGGTTTTGTAACTTTCACACCGTCGAATCTGCCAATTGCTCGTCCGTCTTTGCTTGCGTCCATGTCCTCGTCGCTTGCTCGATACGAATTATTTCTCATAAAAAACGCCTCTTTTATCTCTTCTCTCGAGTCTTCTCTACGCTCTCTTACTTGGTTTCTTCCTGGGAGGTTCAAGGATGCGGAGCTAGCCTCGGAAGCTCGTCAGTCACAGTCTCTGTTGTCTGTTTCGTTCGCTCTGATCACACTTGTCGCTTGTATATCATCAGTTACGGCTCTTCTCAACGTCACGAGCATGTACCACGATACCCTCGTCACAAAGATGATTCGGAGCGATTCGAAATACAAGCCATTGATCCCTTCGTCGCATCACACTCGTTTCACAAGAGCCTGGGCAGACAGGTCAAATTGGTACAAATGGACTGCTAGAATCCTTGAGTTGATTCGGTTTACGGAGCTGTTGATTGAAATGGGTTTCCGTCGCAAATTCTCCGCCAAAACAAGGTGGCGAGGCATCATGCTCATCGAACTCATCAAGTAAGTCACGACCCTCCATTTATTGGTTCAAATTAATGACTATTTGTCGCAATCAGAGCGTTCCTACGCTTGGTTCTATTAAAACTCACACGGCGCCCATTACTTTCCCCGCCCATTCCTGAACGAGACCTCGATTTAACATCACTGCCGCCGCCGTCCATCTCATCATCGCCCACCCTTGCACCCTCTTCTCCTGCCTCTTCTCCGCCAGCTACCCCCGAACACCTCAAAAACAATCACGTACCACTCCCTGTCCACCCTCTTCTTTCCTCCCCATTTCCCGCTCGATCAGATACGTCCGTCGAAGATTACCTGCTTCCAAAGGCTCTCACGTTGTCATCTGTGAAACCTCCAGTCTCCCTTGTCAGACCTTTGACAGGTCCCCAAGATTGGCTGTCTGAAATTCTTTATACTTTCAGGCCTCTCATCTATGGTCCGTCACGATATACAGTCCCATCTTACGGCGATTAATTTGACTATTGTTTTCAAGCCTCACTTTTTACCTATGATCGGCGATCGAATTCTGCTCTTGTTGCCTCCCTTGCCATGGAGATCATGTCGCGATATCTCCGACGGACGCCCCCACCTTCAGCAACACTAGAACGAGCCGAGTATGCGAGAAGAGACCGCGACATGCTTTGGTACCTCCTCCGTGGAGCCGTATGGCAGTCATACACTCGGTCGGCGCCATAGTCTCATCGTCATGTCGTGATGCTTAACATTTGTGCAGACCTAAATTGGAGGCACTTGCTGACCGTATATCACACACCTGGTCGCTCGGCATATTCAGCGCACTGGTGAGAGATTGGATGCCGCTGATCGATGAGTATTATTATTGTACGTTTCTTTTTCCTCTCTTTCCTCCCCCATTTAACTCAAGCCTTTAAATAACCAGATACTGCCCCATAACTTACTTTATGTTAGTCTCTGGCTGCATGTACTAGTGCTGTCTCTCTCTCTCCTACCACTGCTGTTGTGAATTGCATGATCAGGCAAAATGCAGACGCTCAACTGCTTATGCAATGATACGAATTAGCTAAGCAACCGCAAAACCTTGACGCTCCTTCAAGTTGACTCTCACCGTCACCGTCATGTCCTCGCCAAACGGTAAAATGGATATCGATGCATCACCAGCTCGCAGGTAAGTAGTTTCTCGTTTGTATAGATTGTCTTTTTCATGCTTTGTCGCTCCTTTTGTACCCAATTCATCCGCTCACGACTTTGACTTGACCAGGTCTCATCGGTCCCACTCCAGGGAGCGGCAAAGACGAGAGCGTCACAGAGATCGAAGTGACAACGATGAAAAGCGCAAGCGCAGTCGTAGTCGGGAACGAGCCAGCGAGAGAGCTTATCGTGACAGAGAAAGGCGAAGCCGCTCTCGTGACAGGTCTCATAGGGATCGGGACCGTGAGCGCGATCGTGACAGAGATAGACGACGTGAGAGAGCATATGGAAGCGATAGAACCCGGGATACGGCGGACGGGCGGAGCAGTCATGGCCACCGCGATAGGGATCGTGAACGCGACGATAAGGACCGGGAGCGAAGGCGCAAACGAGGGGATGACTTTGAAGACCAATCCGATGTCCGTGAGCACTCCGAACGCTACAAGAGGAGGCGGTCGGACGATGGTTTTGATGATCATCCACCACCCCCACCCCCACCCCCACCGCCTCCTTCTGGGAGTCTGCCGCCGCCTCCACCCCCACCGCCGCCTCCCCCGAGAGACAGCCCCCGGAGTCGTACCTCTGACAGGAGGGACCGTTCACGAGAATCTGACCGAAAGTCTGAGAGACACAGCAGGCCACCGCGTGATGCTCGTGACGAATTCGACGAGCATCTCAGGTCCAGAAAGGATAAGGACAATCGTCCACGAGATGGCCGTCACTCTCCCATAGACGAGGACATGCGCTTTGCTGATTATCCGCGCAACATGAACAGTCCAGCCCGTGTTAGGTTAGTTTGTTTCTGTTCGTTTTTGCTTTACCTCCGGCATTCTGATCAACTTTTTTTTGATATCATCACAAAGGCCTTCCCCGACGTATGAGCCTCCCCCTGAGGAACCTTATAATCCTGACGAGCCAAAGGAAGACGATTCTGAAGCGCGGTCTGTGTTTGTTTCTCAACTCGCGGCACGTCTCACAGCACGCGATTTGGGCTACTTTTTCGAGGACAAACTTGGTGAAGGTACCGTGATGGACTCGAGAATTGTCACTGATAGGCTCTCGAGGCGGTCCAAGGGGTATGTTTGACGTTACACCTCCCCACTCTTCGCTAATGAAGTGATCAGAATCGGCTACGTCGAGTTCCGTTCCATCGATCTCGTAGAGAAGGCGCTTTCACTCAGTGGCACAGTCGTAATGGGTCTTCCTATCATGGTGCAACTTACTGAATCAGAGAGAAACAAACTTCATCCAGGAGATGGGTAACGTGTCCTCTTCATAGAATTTTCTAGTTTGTCAGCTTACTCACCTTTCGCTAGAAATCTCAATCTTCCTCCCGGAGTCAGCGCTCCCCATGGAGCTATGCAGTAATTCTTGTCTTCTCGCTGAACTTCATGTCGCTGATTGCAGATATTTAGATTATATGTTGGGTCTTTACACTTTAATCTCTCGGAGTCCGATATCAAGCAGGTTTTCGAACCCTTTGGCGAGCTCGAATTTGTGGACCTGCACAGGGATCCCATGACTGGGCGTTCCAAGGGCTACGCGTTTGTTCAGTACGTAACATCATATTTTCGACGGCCATTGTTTGCTGAATAAAACGCAGATACAAGCGTGCAGAAGATGCGAAAATGGCTCTTGAGCAAATGGAGGGCTTTGAGCTTGCTGGTCGTACTGTGAGCACCGTCGTACCTACAGAGGTCGTTCATGCTCACTTTTTCACACCTTCAGCTACGCGTCAACACAGTCCATGAGAAGGGGACTGCCAGGTATACCCAACAAGATTCCTTGGATGAAGCCGGCGGTCAGTGAAATCCTTTCCTGAAACCGTCCTTCTCATCTGATGCTCGAGACGCTGCCGTAGGGGGTAACTTAAATGCAGCATCTCGTCAGGCACTGATGCAGAAACTTGCTAGGATTGAACCCTCATCCGCCCGAACTGCTCCCGTGTACGTGCAATCTGTCTCTGTCGGCTGAAGCTGTACTCATGGTAGCAATCAGAACAAAGCCGACGATTACTCAAACTTTGCAGTCACGCTCTGTGTTGCTGAAGAATATGTTTGATCCCGACGAGTGAGTCTTGGATTTCATACCCCACGCTCCAAACTGATTTTTATTTATCACAGAGAAACGGAACGTGATTGGGATCGAGAACTGGCAGACGATGTTAAAGGTGAATGCCAAGAGAAATACGGGAAGGTTGAAGCAATCAAGGTCGAAAAGGAGACACAGGTGCGATATTTGCCTTTCTGGAGAACGTTACTGACATCGTGGCAGGGCGAGATTTATGTCAAGTTCGATTCCCTAGAATCTGCCAAGAAGGCCGTTCAAGGCCTCAACGGCCGCTGGTTCGGTGGCAAACAGGTCACCGCTGCCTTCATTCCGGATGCAATTATGCAGGCTCATCAGTAGACCTCAACGCCTTGGGTCAGCAACAAACGTGTTCGGATCTTACAAAGTTTCTAGCCTTTTCAAAAACAGACGATAACGTAGGCCCCATAGTCGGTCCTCTGCAACCTCCTTTACTCTTTCATTTCTAAATCCAAGGTCACTCAGACATCCCGCTTCTGCTGACATGCGGATGCGAGAAAAAAGGATGCTTCGGCGTTACTCTTCTTATTGTGTGTTTTTTCCCAATGAAACCTTTGGTAGTCCTTGAGAATGACATGTTTCGCATCTTGCTGACTGACAACATGCATACAGTGCAACCCCACCTTTGTGGTAAGGCGTTACCGTAAGACACTGACTGATTACAATGTTCGATAGGAGACATCCATGTCCAACGTCCAAAATATGCCATTTCCTGCTGACGTGACATGACATTGTGATACTGTTGGGTAGGGCCAGATGAAAATCCTTCCGTCACTTTACTCACGGATCGTCGAGATCAGGTCCGCGCAGATAGTCGTTATATATTGACAGCTTAGCGCTTAGCAGTAGATTAGTAGATTTCATCATGCACTTGTGTATACGGTAGTGAAAGCCCACGTGCTTTGCCCCCTCTTCCTCCAAAGCCATTTTTAATGACTACTTACCATTTCTGCTCTTCTGGTCT
>CEMM01322474.1:20381-38425 GCA_900068975.1 Hygrocybe conica | reverse complement strand
AAAAAAAAAAAAGAAAGCACACGTGACAAACTCAGAACGTCCATTATGTAAGCTACTCGCCATCCCTCTCGCCCGGTCTACTCAAATGGTTCGCATTATCATCAAAGGAGGTCCGTCGATTCCATCTTCGCGTATTGTTGACTCTTTACTGACTGTATTTGGTAGGTGTTTGGAAGGTTGGTCTACTTACATGCCAATACGAACGTTCCTTAGCATTTTCCAGAACACCGAGGATGAAGTGCTCAAGGCGGCTATCGCAAAATACGGGAAAAATCAATGGTATCTGGCATACAATTATGAAAGCTTTATTGCCTTTTATTAACGTCGAACAGGGCTCGTATATCATCCTTGTTGGTTCGCAAGACTCCGAAGCAATGCAAAGCTAGATGGTACGAATGGCTGGATCCGTCAATAAAGAAAACGGAGTGGTCGAAAGTACGTATAGTCTCGTTTCTCGCCTGTGACCGTCTATGCCTCATTTTGCTATCGTCAGATCGAAGATGAGAAACTTCTGCACCTTGCCAAGTTAATGCCAACACAATGGCGAACAATCGCGCCCATGGTCGGAAGAACTGCCACGCAGTGCCTAGAGCGGTATCAGAAGCTATTGGATGAAGCAGAAGCGAAAGAAAATGAAGAATTGGGGCTGAGTGGGCCAGGCGGTGAAAGTGGGCCCAGTGCAGACGACGTCCGACGACTGAGGCCAGGAGAGATTGATCCTGACCCAGAAACAAAACCAGCTCGACCCGACCCCATAGATATGGATGAGGATGGTGCGTGGGCTTCAGTCTGATCGAAGTGAGTACCTGTTCTCAAAGGATCCTCCAGAGAAGGAAATGCTTTCGGAGGCCCGCGCGCGCCTTGCGAACACGCAGGGTAAGAAAGCAAAGCGGAAGGCCCGTGAACGTCAACTTGAAGAAGCAAGACGTCTGGCGGTCTTACAGAAAAAGAGAGAACTGAAAGCTGCAGGTCTCGTGTATGTATGACCCTGAAATGCGCTTGCACCGAGCTCACGTTCCACGTAACAGGATGCGCCACAAGGTCAAACGGAAAGGGATGGACGTGCGTTTCCGTGTAATTAATCTCTTACTTTGGTCTGATCATTATCATGTCAGTACAACGCCGATATTCCTTTCGAGAAGAAGCCAGCACCAGGGTTTTATGATACAGCGGAGGAACAAGCCCGGGTTACTTCTGCTCCGATTGGCCAATCTTTGCGGAGACTCGAGAACAAACGCAAACCTGATGACGAGGAGGCTGAGCGTAGGAAGCGTCAACGCAAAGCAGAAGCGGCGAAAGACAATCCACCGCATCAAACGAAATTCGTGGCCGCGCGGGACGCCCAAATCCAGAAGCTGAAGGAAGCTGAGTCTATTGGCAGACGGAGAAAACTTGTATTGCCGACTGCCCAGGTAGGGGAGGCCGAATTAGAGAACATCGTCAAAATTGGCCAGATCGGTGAAAATGCAAAAGCATTAGCGGGAGCTACCGATGGTGCAAGTGGTCGGCTGTTGAGTGATTATGAAGGACTGGAGAACGCACGATTCGCGCGAACACCCAGGACAGCTCCACAACGTCAGTCTCACTCTCGTTAATCAGAACCTGCATTATTAGGTATTGACCCTCATTGCTTTGTTATCATAGAGGATAATGTACTGGCGGAAGCACGAAATCTTCGCAACATGACCATGGCTCAAACACCGCTTCTTGGCGAAGAAAACACTCCGATGCACCTTGCACATGGGGGTGGAACCGGCTTTACAAGTGCCACCCCTCAACACCAAGTTGCATTCACCCCGAATCCCTTGGCAACGCCAATGTACGGTGGCGCCGCCAACATATCTAATACGCCTCGCGAAGATCCATCCGCTATCGCTGGGACACCGTTACGTACTCCCATGCGCGACAATCTCAGCCTTAACACCGCAGACGATGCGTACGGGGGTGCAGGTGCTCCTGGATCACGTCAGCGCGAGAATCCTGCTCTACGAGCTCTGAAAGCCGGGTTTAAGAGTCTACCAGAGCCAGAAAACAATTTCGAGATCATCGTTCCTGAAGACGAGGATGAGGCATCAATCGATGGCGTAGGCCCCACGATAGAAGATGCGGCTGAACGGGACGAAAGGTTGCGGAGACAGAAGGAGAAGGCAGAAAAAGAAGCTTTGGCGCGACGATCTCAGGCCGTCAAGCTGAACCTTCCTCGACCACCTAACGTTGACATGGATCAGCTACTGAAAGCGCTAAGCATCAGCGCTGACGGAGAAATGGACGAAGCCCAGCGACTTGTCAACGTTGAATTGGTGCGACTGATGCGGCATGATTCCATTGCGCATCCACTTCCTGGGACATCACTGCCTGGCGGAACCGTCTCAGCATACGAAATGCCACCTGACGATGCCATTGTGGCGGCATTATCAGAGATCCATCTCGAATTTGCGGGATCACTAGGCTTCCCAAATGCGAACCGGGAACAAGTACGAGAGGGCATCATTGCATTATCAAAAGCTGAACTCGACCAAGAACTGTCATGGGCACACGACCAGGACGAGTTGATCCGGCACATTACGTCATGGGCGCCCCTCGATTCCGACGATCAACGCACGTCAGTGTACAACGCTGTATTGGACGAAAAGCGCACTACGATGACGAAGGACGCGAGCAAGGCTTTCAAAATAGAAAAGAAACTCGGAGTTACCTTGGGTGGATACCAGACTCGATCCGCGGCACTTACGAAACGAATCACGGAGGCCTTCAACGGTCTACAAGAGGCGCGATTGGAATACGAGAGCTTCTCGAGACTGAAGACGAACGAAACTGCGGTCGGTCCGCGCCGGGTAGCCGCGCTGAAGGAAGAAGTGGAGAGATTGGAACAGCGGGAGAAGATGCTCCAGAGCCGGTACGCCGAGCTCGATTCGGAGAGAAGGGAGGCTCAGGAGCGGTTGGCTGCGATCGAGGAGAGGATTATGGCTGAAGCTGAGGCGCTTAACGAGGCAGCATTATAATTATTTTTGTGATTTTGATTTGATATCCCATATATGGTTATACTATTCCCACGCAGCACTTTTGCCTTGCACGTCAACGATGGCGATTCACGACTACGACATAGATGCAACAGAGCTGTTGGAGACTTATGGTTGGCGTATTCTGATTGTATAAGTGGAGTTTATATAACTAATTGGTTATGTAGACTTTCTCATGAAGTACATCATCATCGGTATGTGGCATCTATCTACCCCGTTTGACAAACTCAACTGGACTCTAACAGGAGAGGCTGGAACTGGGAAATCTTGTCTT
The DNA here is from genome assembly GCA_900068975.1 of Hygrocybe conica. NCBI lineage: Eukaryota > Fungi > Basidiomycota > Agaricomycetes > Agaricales > Hygrophoraceae > Hygrocybe > Hygrocybe conica. The sequence goes on along the minus strand of CEMM01322474.1, from coordinate 35,131 downwards.
CTGCACCATTTCACTCACAATTCATGTGAGTCTCTGCCAGTCTGTCGTATTCAAGTTGTCTTATCTGGCACCAACATGGTAAGTCAAGGATCATTCGCAACATACCATCGGAGTGGAATTCTCGAGTCGCACTGTCAAGCTAGGGGAGAAGCGAATAAAGCTGCAGGTGAATTTTTTTGGGAGAGCAGGCTTGTTGCTTGAGTGTGTGGTGGTCCTGACGGTCTTGTGTTCTGTAGCTTTGGGACACGGCTGGCCAAGAACGATTTCGGTGCGTGAATTGTTGCGAATCTTTTGCCGTTATGGTTTTTTTGCGTGCTGATGCTCCTGTCCAAGATCTGTGACGCGCAGTTATTATCGCGGCGCAGCGGGAGCGATTCTCGTCTATGACATCACAAAGTAAGCGCAGCCTGATGCGCTCCACTAATGATGCTCACGTGAAACCAGTCGAGAATCCTTTGCAAACCTATCCCGTTGGCTTGCAGATGCTCGGGCCTTGGCGAGTCCACACCTGATCACCATCCTTGTCGGGAACAAGTCTGATCGAGAGGACGAACGCGAGGTGGAATGGGCGGAAGGTAGCAGATGGGCTGCAGAAAATGGTAGGTCATTCATAATCGCGAAAACTTTTCGACGATTCAATCTTACCAATAGATGTGTTATTCTTGGAGACGTCGTCACTGACAGGTGAAAATGTGGAAGCACCATTCCTGCTGGCGGCAAGGTCTATTCTGCTGTCGATAGAATCCGGTGTGCTTGATCCAGAAAAGGCTGGGAGCGGCGTCAGCTACGGTGATCGAGCACTCCGGAGAATGAGCAGTTCAAGTCGACTCAGCTTCGGCAGCCTGAGTGGTGGTCGACGGAAGGGAACGATAAAGCTCAAAGTAAAGCAATGGGCTTCTGGGACGAAGTGTTGTTCAACATGACCGCGTACGGATAATCTCGTGAGTCCGAGACGCTTCCCGGATCGTCATCCGAGGGCTCATCAAGACCGGCAGATTCGACTTTTCACATGGCCGGTGATTGGTTCAAACATACCCTTTTCATAGCAATACCTGCACATGTTCGCAGTAAGTGTGCGGATCTTCCATGTTCAGCCTCCAGACAAGGAATCCTGATGCTCTTTTCTCAGTCGCGTGCCTCCGCTTTTTCTCATCGAGACTGAAGTTCTGCCCTCGTGCTCGAAGTTATTGGTATGATAGAATCAGTCTAATTGTTACGGCAGAATCACGGACATTGTTGGATCTCATACTCCTTGAAGACCGGAGTCTCATAATGAACTTGACCACTCCCATATTTTGAGTCGCGAGCTTTTCCGAAGTTCATCACATGGCCATATGACCGAAAAATTGATATCCTTCTGCGGAAAGAAGAACGGTATGGCACTCCGTGGACGAGCGATAGGAGTATTTGCGTGTTGGCGTCTTTCGTGCAACTTCAGATTGACTTGTGCGTCACTCGCGAATAGCAGGAGAGCACCATGAAGAATGCGGGATCGATTACCAGTCGGTAAGCAGCCGTTCGATTGCTACGTCGGCAGGATTTGAGGCGATATTGAGTTGGTATATACAGGCACACCGGGGACGAGGAGATTATTCCTACTACCGCAACATCTGTGCAGTCCGATGTTCCAGCTGCTGACTCGTTTGGGATACAACCCGGTGCGTTTCTTTGTTTGCCAGATAGGTCGAATCGATCCTAGACGTTGACGTGCTTTATACAGCTTCCAGTACAAACGCAGCCATTCAAAACAAGTATGATAATTTGGCCTGATCTGAGCGCTGGCGCTGACGTGAACGTGCAGAAGCTTCTTCCACAATCCGGGTCTGATGATACTGGTATTCGCGATTGGAACGATAGCGGTGGTCGTGCAAGCCGTTGGCCTCTACGTGGTGCTGCGGCGACGTCGGGCAAGAAAGGAACGGTATAAAAGAAGACGAGATATCCTCAAACGCCGCCACGTGTCCCGAGATGGGACGGAGAATGTTTCGTTATGGGGTGGATTCGAGGATGAGGAGATGATGAAGTATGACGAAGCTCGATTCCGACTGCGAGGTACGCCCGAAGCGGAGGGAACGATCAGCCCATATCTTCCATCGATCAGTACGGGGAGTCATGCACAGCTCGGTTCCAGTTACTACGACAGCGGAAGCGAGATCCACAAAATACGGCCTGGATTTTGGGCAGATGAGGGAACGACATTTTGGCATCGTCGGGCGAACGGGTTCTACGGAGGGTCTACAAATCCTGGGAGGGATACTTTGTACGCCAACCGATACGGACACTTGAAAGGTGCAAAACTGAGCGCGATCGACTTGGGAGGAGGATTTCCGGAATCTGGACATGCGGGTGACAGATGGAGCGCACGAGAGGGATCGACTCACAGTGATACGGATCTGCGATTTCCACTGGCTCGCCCAGGTGGCGTGTACTTGACGGCAGAGAGGGTGCGGAATCCGTTTGATAGCAGCAGCGGGATGACGTTGGTAATGGAATCTGGTGGGACCGTGACCAATTGGCAAGAATTTACGGGAAACAAGGATCGATCGTTTTCAAGTTTTGACATGAACAGGGTCCGTACGGTGTCGCTGCCGTTCAGCCCTCGAGACCCAAGAGGAAGAAGACAAAGCCAGGATGTGTATGGCAATCAAACTGTGAGTGATTGTTTACTATAAATTCAACATTACTGAACGTACCGAACCAGAGATCGCTCGAACGTGCTGTCACGGTAGCGAGTCACGATCGGAGAGACTATCCAAATTCGGATAATGATAGTTTGTGGTGATTGCTTAGTCATAAGTGTCACAGTCAGCCATAGTCAGCCAAATCGTTGATTGCGTCATCGAGTACCCAATATTCTCGAACGTACTCAAAAAGACGCGTGTATGCTACTGCGTACGATTACAGGATGACTATAAAAGCTGTCATCCAACCTCTTTCTCATCCATCCCCTCTCTTCCCGACTTTCATCTCATCTCCCACCCATACCGCATACAATGCTCTACATCATCCCTCACGATCTCACCATTGGCTCTCACCCGTACGCAGTACACCCTACCACCTACTACCATGCCAGATTCCCAGAATCGCACGGGTATGTTTGCCGCGATCATCCGAGCTTACGTCGCAGACGTGGACCGCTCTCAACGCCATTGGCACCAAACCACATCTTTTCTCAGTACGGATCGGCTGACCCTTCCGACGCTGCTTCTCTCTACCATTGGAACGTCATCAACCAGCAGCTCGATGCCGAGATAATCCACCGCAAGCGCGACCTCGACCAAGCCCTGCAGCGCAAACGCGACCACGAGAACAGACTGCGACTCGCCCCGTTATTTGAAAGTTACCCAGAACGCCATCATTGTAGCTGTGGTCCACCGCAGGTCAGTCCTATATGCGCATCTCCTTGCTGTCCAGCCTTCCTCATAACGATGTTGAACCAGCATTGCGCACCCCACTTTGCACCAGTTTGCGCACAAGCCGACGCGCATCGGTCTAGAAACGTGGGATATCTCCCCGGCAAGGAACACCAGACAGAACATGAGGCACCCCAAGTTCCTACACAACCCACTTCTGCCGGTCGCCAAAGCGTGCATGGACCAACTTCATTCCGAGACGTTCTCTCTGCGATTCTTAATGCTTCCCTTGAGAAGGACCACTCCTTCACCACTCCGTCCGCTTCCCATCCATCCGAGTCCAAGGCACCCCAGCATGCCCCCCGTATGAGAGAGGCCATCAGCAGCCTCCTGCAGGAGGGTCCCGTCGATTTTCGATCCGTCCTTCAAGCCTTCGCACCTCGCGGTGCTGCTCATACCACCTCCGCTCCCGCCCCCGCCCCTTCCGCTTCCGCCGAGCCTACGGGTGACCAAGGCACAGCAGACAAAGGCAAGGGGAAGGCAGTGCACTTCGAGGTACCCATTTCCCGCGGCCCCGTGGACGTATACACCGCATTGGACACTATCAGCCGCGTTGAATCAGAGTTCTTCGCCTTGGAATCCGATTTTGTTTTTCCTGCGGCTCTGGATGTCAACAAGAACGCATCCGCACTTTTCCCGAACGCGACCGATGCTGACACGGATTCGGTGGCGTCAATCGATTCAAAATTGAGTTACTCGTCGCGGAACGCGCCTGTCCGGTTCTATCTGCATTCGTTGACTGCTTTGCTGTCTCAGCTGGACGCCGTAGAGAGTCACGGGAACGAGATCGTGCGGGAGAGGCGGAAGGAAGTCGTGGATCGAGTCGAGAACGCGTTGGAAGACGTGGAAAGGACTATTGCAGCGAGATTGGCCTCCGCCACGGCTACTGCTCCTGCTCCGGAAGCCATCGTCGTCAAGGAGACTTCCGCCCCGCCTGCGGCACTCGTCGCTGATGATAAATCAGAGGTTGACGCGCTCCCTGTCGTCCTCAAGTCACCGGTCGTAACCGAGTCAACTGAGACGAACACGCTTCCTGCCGAGGATCAGCCTGCCGTCGACATTGCGCCGATCACTGCCCCCGTTGTTATCTCATTCGATGTACCCGAGAAGACTGCGGAGCCCGACTTTCTCTTGACGACTTCTGTCGTTGATCGAGACCTCAACGTCCTCAACTCGGACACTGCAGCGGAGGTCTCCGCCGTCGCGCTGGAGGACGACCTCGCATCTTCTCACACATCCGAAGCAACGATCACTGCAGCGGACAAGTTCCTGGCTGACACGGAGTCGCCATCGGGTTTGGAACAAGACACGTATCTCCTACGAGACTCGGATGAGCCGAGCTCGTTGTCAGAGACGGTGGTGGACGATCAGATCGATTTGGTGGATGACCTGGTTGTGGTTGATGATGCTGCAGGAAACGACGCTGGCAGTGACTGGTCCGAAGTCGATGCGTGAACTTCGACACACAACGAACTTTACCATTATGATAATATATATGTTTCACTACATGAATGTATAGCGAGCCATTATAATATTGAGAATTGAATGAGTCACTTTGCATGGTCACCTTGACTCTGCGACACATTGCTAGCGCTGCAGCGACGAACAGACTCCCAATCTTATCCAGGTTTTCACATAAACGCATGAGTAGCTCTTTGCAATTCAAGAATGGCTTGTCAAGCCGTCAGCGATCAAACCACTCAATCAGGTCCGAGGTCGCCTTGACACAACTCGAAGACCAGATCTGCCAGCTGCTCGACGAATGCACACAAAAGTTGAAAGCTGAAAAAGACATCGCAACATCGTGCAGAATTGCAGGTGGATGGGTCAGGGACAAGGTAAGCTTTTCGCTATTCTCTACCTGTTAGCTCATAAAAGTTCTATCATAGTTGCTCGGGTCAGATAGCCATGATATCGACGTTGCGCTGGAAAACATGATGGGGCACCCTTTTGCTGAGCATTTCGTGTCGTTTGTGGAGAGTAAGGATCTGCCTGTCAAGTCCGTGGTGAAGATCGAGAGCAACCCGGACCAGTCCAAGCATCTGGAGACAGCGAGGACGACAGTGCTCGGAGTCGAGCTGGATTTTGTGAACTTGAGGAGCGAGGAGTATGCGGGTGATAGTCGGATTCCGACCCAAGTGGTCAGTCAGTCCCACTTGTTCCTCGCGGCACCCAAAGTTGATCGATTGTCACGTCGTGTAAAGGAGTTTGGAACGCCGCTGCAGGACGCTCTGCGGCGGGACATCACCATCAACGCGCTGTTCTACAACGTCCATTCACGGTCTGTAGAGGATCACACGGAGAAGGTAGGCGGGTTGTCCGCGGACTCGCGCTTGGTTTTCGATGGTCATCTACAAGTCTACTGTTTGATAGGGCCTGCCAGATCTCCGGGACGGCGTCATCCGAACTCCATTGTCCCCTGAGGAAACGTTTCGAGATGACCCGTTGCGAGTGGTCCGCTGTGTGAGGTTCGCGAGCAGGTATGGTTTTGAGATGACTCCCGAGTTGCAGGCAGCTGCGCAGGCCCCTCTGATACTGGCAAGTTTCTCTTGTCCTGCGACTTGTCCAATGTGATCAATGACCATGGACAGGATGCCTTGTCTTCGAAATTAAGCAGGGAACGTGTTGGGGAGGAGATCGACAAGATGATGCGTAGTGAGCAACATGCCACTCTCGTCCTAGAAAGCTGATGACAATGCAATACCCAAAGGTCGCGACCCCTTGCATTCGATACAACTCATCCATCACCTAAACCTACACGATTCCATCTTCGCCATACCCTCCACAATCGCATCTACCTTCTCTTCAAAACCGGCCGAGTTCTCGAACTCCCTTGCAGCTGCAACAGTCCTTTACACGTTCCTGTTCTCGCCCATTCACCAAACCCCGCTTCCACCAGTTCACCGAACACTGCTATTCTCGATCGACGCATCACACACCGCCAGACTGTTCTTAGCAGCTGCATTGACATCGTTCCGGGGCATCACCTACACTGACTCGAAAGGCAAGCCCCATCTGGCCGTCGAAGCCGCTATCCGCGAAGGCCTCAAGCTCGGCACCCAGAATCACTATCTGGACGGCATCCCGCGGCTCTTTTGCGCCGCCGAACTGATCCAGAGGAGTTCCCGCGAGCAGCGATTCGCAGATAAACCGGAGCGAGTGGCGATCGGTTTGTGTGGTCTTGCTGCTGATGATTCCGATGTGCGTCGTATATTGAAGGGGGTTTTTTTTTTTTGCGATCCTAGGTTTGCTCCTTCGGGACAAATGCGTTCACAATCCGGTAACGGGGACGCATTGGACGGTTTCAATCTTGTTCTCTCTCGTGCAGGAGCTCGTGGGTCTGTACGACCCCGTACTGGATCGCTTGGACGGTGAATAATCGTGTTTTGTGTCGTGTAACCTCCTTGACGTGTTCCTATTCCCTAGTGGAAGCCGCTACGAGCTGTATCGAGGCGTATAACGCATTTATTGACCGGATCGAGGAGCTCAAGCTCCCAGACGCGATTGAAGCGCGCCCTATTCTTGACGTACGTCCTTGTCATCTCACGCCGTGCCCTTCTTTCCTTAAAATATACAAAAAGGGCCGAGAGCTAGTCCAGATCTTTGAGAGCAAAAAACCGGGCGTGTGGACGGGGAAAGCCCTAGCTAAGGTGGTCGAATGGCAGCTCGAGTTTGCTGACGGCACCAAGGAGGAATGTGCTGCATGGCTCCAGACCCAAATTGCTGCCGGTGCGCTGGAGTTCTCGGTAATAGATCAAGATCCGACGCAATCGCCAGGGAAACGAGTCCAGAACTTATTGATAACCGATCTGACTCCGACAAAGAAAGCCAAGAGATGATGGGGACAGCCAGTGGACAGCCTCGGGTCTGTAAGGGTCGGAACTCTTTGTTTTCGATTAAGTTTACAGTACAATAGTACCGCTATACCGGTATGTACAATCTGTCGTACGTTACGTGGGGTCGCCGACGCCACAGAAAAGGGGGGAGAGATTTTTAGGCCGAGGGTTCAAAAATGAGGGTGGGGTGTGTGAGCGTGAGCGTGCACGAATTAGATGATGAAAAGATGGGAGACATGTAGGGAGATTTTGCGGCCGCCTTCGGGACCAGAGATTGGGCTCGAGCTGGTGAGCGGGCTCGTTCGCGATAACCGTTGATGAACGCGATTTCCACTCGAGCTTTTGGTTTCGTCGTCATGAAATGAGAGGAGAAATGATTTTCGAGCAATCGGGTGATGGATAGATGGGAGAAAGCCTAAGTTCGCCGTTGATTCTCAATACCAGAGATTGGGGGGGAACTCGCGATCGCTCGGTGCGTTCGCGATGGCCTGGATGGACGAGAGTCCCGTGTTGTACTGGTAGTTGAGCTGTTGGTGCTGGATGAGGGCGTACTCGGCGTCGTTAAAGAACGGGAGCTGAGTTGCGTCAGTTCCAGAGTGCGAGCCATACGCGAACTGGTAGTAGCAGTCGTCCGCGCGACCGTACGAAAGAATGGGATCTACGTATCCAACGGTCTGGCAGTATTCGGTCTCCACCAAGTTTTGGTTGACTCCGGGGGCAAAGAGAACGGAATTGGTGTTACCGAAAGCCTGAAGCTGGGGTCCGGTGTGAAGCTCGGAGTCCAAGGGATCAATCCTGGGTTGAATATCGGTGTAGGAGTCCTGGGGGAAACCAGGATGAGAAAAAGGTTGTGGTTGTACGAGGCAAGATCATATACCTGGAGGGAACCTGCCGAAAGAGGCAAGTCGAGAGGCGCAATGCCGATGTTAGGAGCGAATTCCGGTACGAATGTGTTGGGGTGGAGCTGGCCGATGTCATCGATGAGCTGTCGCTCGGAAACGTTTGGGAGTTCGTTGCGCTGAGAGACGGCGGGAGAAGGATCGGTGGTGGTGACCTCGGAGGGTGTTTTGGGGGAGCTGGACGCGTCAGACTCGATCTCTCGGTATCCGCTTTTAACGGCTGCCTCTAAGTTTGCGCCCTCGCAGAGGCGAAGGGTGAGAGCGGCACCCTTGAGACATTTCTCGTCCTTGACCTTGACCTTGCGAACCCTAGGCCTTTCTTTTTTGTGAACTTTCTTGAGATTTTTTGGAGCGTACTTGTAGTTTGGATGCTGTAGTTTATGTTGCTCCCTGGTTCGGGCTGCGAGATTTTGGTAAGGCATGCGTTCCTCGGGGGTGAGCGCGTGCCAACGTTCGCTGGCGATCTTGCTGAGCTCAGACCCAGAAACTTGGCCAGTGATGTTCTTCAGCTGTTTACCGTAGGCGCTGCGGAATATGAAGAAGCAGTTCTCAGGACGTGGGACGTGACCGTCCTTGCACTTGCGTGCATTGGATGGGGTGGGTGCAAACGGAGTGGATGGACCACTCGAAGTGGTAGACGAGGGCGTGGACGGGACAGGATAGGCGACGTCGGGGGATGTAGTGACGGTGGGGGAACGGGAGACAGGATGGGACTGGAAGTGCCAGTCAGATGGACTCGAGTGATGGAATACGAAAGGGTTGGGAGGACGGACGTTTGGAGGGACGGAATCGTTTGAGAAAGTGAGGTGGGTGGTGGTGGTGGAAGACATTGTGTGAAAGGCGACAAGGCAGGAACACCGCTCTTTTGAATGTTACGTCGGGGCAGCCTAGCGGCCATGAAAGGAAAGTTTGCAGGTCACACTCGGAGTCGGAAATCTCGGAGGTAAGTGGTTATGGGAATGAATCTTTGTAGACGCGTTTCTGAATGTGATAGAGGTGATTTAGCGGTTTATATCGCGTCTGTACGTGTCAAAATGGTAGTTCTGCAATTCACTCACCATAATCTCGCTCAGATGACCGTGCAAGGATTCAAGGACGAGTTAAAGAGATATTATGCTGATCGAGGCCATTGATGACTAAGCAAACACGATGTAGTGGTGATCTTGATCGTAGATCTAGGGAATTACTTATTTAGGAAACTGTGGCAACGCTTCGTCGTTTGGATGCCGCGATCATGGCCCTGAAGAAGAAAATAATAATTTAGAACTAGCGAGTTTTGAGGGTGGAGGAACACACCGTTTCTTCAGAGCATCAGCACGTCCTATCTTTCGTGCAGGGTTTACCAGGTCTGCTCGTTGTGCTTTGCCCATCAATCGTCGCTTCAGCTTCGACGGCTTGGGCAGCTTCGAGATCCATTCCGGAACCGTTGAGCCAGACTGCAATAACACATTCGCAATCCTGTCCATGTGTCAGTTAAAAGACCACCATCTCCACACCAGAGCACACTCGCACGTACGGCTTGAGGAACGGCGCATCTTCGTCAGTAAAATATGTCACTGCCTTGCCCTCTCGTCCAGCACGTCCAGTTCGACCTGAGCCAACATGCGTCAGCCAACATACTCTCTGTCCATGCATGTGCACACAGACCGATTCGGTGAATATAACTCTGCACCGTACTCGGAAAGTCATAGTTGATGACCTCTCGTATCCCCAAAAAGTCCATCCCTCTCGCCATCACCTCCGTGCTCACCATCACCCAGCTCTCCCCATTCCGCATTCGTCCGATCGCGTCCTCTCTCTCCTTCTTCGTAAGCCCGGCGTGCAGGCAGTCCACATTCGCAACCCCGTTCAGAACAAGCTCTTCCGCCAACGACGACGCACGCGGTTGCGTCGACGTGAAGATCAGAACAGGTGGGTTGTAAGGTTGCGACAGGTACGTCAGCAACGTCGGCAGCTTCGACGGGTCGTCTGCGACGTACGTCAGTGTTTGCGATATCAGTGGCAGCGGTGTGTCCCTTGGCAACGTCAGCAACACAATCGTATTTTGCAATGGACAACCTAACACACTTGAGACCGACAACGACCCGGATGGGATCCCGAAGCATCTCCATCGCTATCTTTTCCACTCCAGCAGGGAGCGTCGCACTGAAAACAGCTTTTTGCACACTGTCGTGCGTGCATGCACCCACGATTTCTTGCACCTGAGCCAAAAATTCGCGGTCCAACAGTCGGTCCGCTTCATCCAAAATCAAGTGGCGGACGCTAAATAAAAATTTCAACCGTCTAATCCCGGATCGCAGGTCAAACTGGACGTACTTGTCGAGCTCGAGAGAGCCGCTTTGCAACGCCGATACCAGCCTTAATGGCGTGGTAATGATGACGTCTGCCAGAACGGCCATTTGAATATTTCATGATTGGCTGAACTTCCCCACACTCACCGATCTTGTGCCTCACCGCCTTATCTAGCAGTGTGCTCGCGGTCGCCTTGCTGAACAGGACAATCTTCCATTTTCGTCCCTGAGCGAGCTTCAAGCATTCGTTGTGGATCTGATGCGCCAGTTCACGTGTTGGTGCAACGATCAGCACTCGCGCACCTGCCGCAGCGGCAGATTTTGAACTCGATGCGGGTGCACCCAGCGCGGACATGACCGGCACGAGATACGACAAGGTCTTCCCGGTACCAGTAGGAGAGATTGCTGCTAGGTCACGACCCTGACGATACGTGAAACGAGGTAGACGGACGATCGTACCGGAAAGACGCACCTCCAGGAGTATAGGGATGCCGTGTGACTGAATCCCAGTAGGATGAACGAATCCGTATTGGGTAAGGTTGGACAGCAAATGTGACGAGACGTTGTATCGATCTCTGAGCGCTGCAAACGAGTCTACGGGCTCAGGGACGTTTGAGCCTTTTGCGGTCACTCGGTGTCGAGGTGGCGCAACCACCACCGGAGGTTGTTCGTCTCGCTCGATGTGCTGCCTTTTTTTGCTTCGAGGCCGGTCATCTTCCGGAGCAGGTGCGGTCTTGCGTTTATGACTGCCCTCACCGCCGGCCTGCGCGTATTTGAAGAAATCCAACTCGGGTGGAAGCTCGTGAGGTGCGCCTTGATTCGGAACAGCATGCCGGTGCTTAGGATCAATACCTGCGGTTCTCTCTTTCTGTCGAGTGACCATTACAGTAAATATACGGATAACCGACGAGTTGTAACTCACGACGAATAACCGAACGTCACTTTTAAACCTGTGCTTGTCGAATGCTGCACCGCCACGTGAAAGAAGTTGGAATGCCTCCATAGCGAGTGGTGGAGTTTCTAAAAGGGGTAACTCATAGAAACAAAAAAGTTTTTTATCTACGGTCCGGTTACAACGGAGAATGTATCTATTACGGTATTCTACTCTAGAATTGGTCGAAGGGTATCCAGGGTTCATGACAAAACGTGTGCGACCCAGCCTTTCTTAAGTTGCTGGATAAAAGGAGCAAAATTAAAACACAGCGTCTGAGGTAGCCTGGGTAACCTACTTCGTAGAAAACAAAGAGTAGAATCGTGTTGGGACAGAGCCGGGTAAAGGCTGGCGTCCACCCCTTGAACAGAAACATGGCGCCTTCTTGTCGTAGTGAGCGACTGAGGATCTCAACGATCCCTGCCTTTGACGGCTGCATCAACCAGAAATGAGTATAATGTATGGTCATGGCCAACTCTAGATGGTACCGAAGACATAAGACGAGATTTGAGAACGTCTGCGGGGGAGCACACGGCTGCGTGGCAGGTCAGTATTGGAAGAGCTGATGCATTGATGGACTGACTGGTGGCCACTGTCCCGGCTAAGCAACTGGCGATGAGGTGCAATACGATATTGTCCGCCAACTGATGATCAATGAGAGGGAGCGGTCGGCTTAATAGTGTGGACTTGAAGAAGTCATATCTGGGGCACAGGGATAATCAGGATCTGGTAAAGCGGGATTTGCATAAATTGCCCTACGATCCAACTTGGGATACCTGCCTCGTGAAAAAAATCAATAACTGCACACATGAGATATAAAGACACGCACATTCATGAGTATGGCTCTCGTCTGAGAAGAGACGCGGTGTTAGCGAGATATATGCAACGGAGAGCTCTGCAATCTTACAGTATTGGTTGCAAGACCTGTAGTAAGTCCACGGGCACCTTCCGTCTTCATGATTTCCAACAGTCCGCTGAAGGCACTGGAATACCCAAAGCGCTTCTCGGGCGGTCGCGTCAGATCACTTGTCATTCTCACCAGAAGAATATCTTTCGCAACCTTCAGACTCCGTCTAACACACAGAAAGGCTATCTAACACTTACCGGCAGGATTTCCCGCCAGGCCACCCAAACCGCCAGCGATACTCGCCGCGAGAAGCAGGTCGTAGCTAGATGGCGGTCTGTTTTTGGTGATGTGTCCCTTAATGTGCTCGTAGCTGCCAAGACGTACAAGGGAGTACGTCATTTGGCGCAGGAGCGACGCCGTCAGTCCTGTATAGAGGCTCCGAAGGCCAGATTCGGCGATGGAGGCGCGGATGATGACGCCGATCGATGGGTGCTTGATCGCGAAAGAGTCAAGGGTCTGCATTCTACTGGGGACGCAAAAAGAAATGAGAGACGGGTGGTGGTACATGGGGAAGCGCCCAAGACGTACACTTTTGTGACGTCTAGAGGATGTGTGCAGCATGCCGCCATTGATTGTACCAAAAACGATCAGAGGACGAGAATCGACGTTCAGACAGAGACGCACTTGAGGCGGCGATTCCTGTTGCCATTCAAGTAAAAAATCCGTCATTCCTTACTGGTTCGGCGACGACGGCGCTTACCTCCAATCCTGGAAGGGTTCAATTGGAGGTCGTGAGCGAGACAAAAGCTATAAAAAACGACGGAACAAACCAAAAGGGTGAGGTTGTGGACATTATTCTACGGATAAGATGGGCGGTAGAGTGAGAGCTGTTTTTTCAGCCTGTGCATGGGCAAAAGGTTGGAAGGGAGAATGGTGGCGGTGCGACGGCAACGTTTCGGGCTGTCTGTTGTGGGCACGTTGGTCAATATAAGTTGTAGAAACCGAAACGCGGCTCAACAGCGCATATATCCGTCGTCGACGGCGAACAATAACAGATCTCACTCTCAGACACCGTACAAGGCGTTGAAGGGCGTTTTTTTTTGGCTAGGGACGTGTTTTGCAGTGAAACGTTTTGCAACGGGTCCGTGCGCGAGAATAAAAGCGGGGCCGTGTGACTCTGTTTCTGCTACCTCCCTCTTCCCCTCTTTCATCTCATTTTTTTTTCGCTCTGCCCTCCACCATCACAACCACCGTCGACTATGAGTTCTCACGACAACGAGGATCTGATTGACTACGAGGACGACCATGATGTTCCGAATGGCGCCACACATGCTTTGGCCGCAAACGGGGCCCTAAGCAGAGCAGCTGCTGACGGCGATGGCGACGCTGCCGGCAGAAACTTTTCCGGCATACACTCTACTGGCTTCAGGTGCGACTATTTTTCACCTTCTGTCGGACGTGCTCGACTGACGTTGCTTATCGCCATTCAGGGATTTTTTGCTCAAACCTGAACTGCTGCGCGCCATCAGCGATTTGGGCTTCGAACATCCTTCAGAAGGTACCTTTTGTCTCAGTGTTCCGTTTACGCGTTTTCTCATCCAATTCTGTTTCGTGAATCAGTCCAGCAAGAGTGTATCCCTCAAGCTGTTCTCGGCATGGACGTCCTATGTCAGGCAAAGTCAGGTCATGGAAAAACGGCAGTCTTCGTCTTGGCGACCCTACAACAACTGGAACCTGTCAACGGCGAGATCTCTGTTCTCGTCCTTTGCCACACACGTGAACTCGCCTTCCAAATAAAAAACGAATATACCCGCTTCGCCAAGTACATGCCAGATGTTCGGGTCAGCACCTTCTACGGCGGCACCTCGGTCGTGAAAGACTCCGAGACACTCAGGGACAAGATCAAATGTCCTCACATCGTCGTTGCTACGCCTGGTCGCCTAAACGCCCTCGTGAGGGACAAGCTTCTAGACGCCAAAAAAGTCAAACACTTTGTCCTCGACGAGTGTGATAAAATGCTGGAACAGCTCGGTTAGTCATGCGAATTTCGGCCCTCCCCCCTCCACCTTTGTATTCGTCGCTTCATCGGCCGCCTGGTTGGCACGCACGTCGTTTTGAAATCCTAAAGTCTGTGCCCCTTCACTGCGACCATGAACGCTCTCACTCCTTCGATCTGGATATCGGTCGGTAGGATRTGGTGTGGGTTGCTRTGGAGTCTTGCGAGWTYCAACGCTTCAACGCGAGAAGGAGAGCCAAAACGTTGGGAAACGACGAGAGAAACGAGAAAACTGGAGGATGCAATCACCAACGAGCCTCAAAGACCCTTGATTCTCCGTTTTACATTCATTTTCCCGCTGTCAAGTTGTTTTTCCTTCTTATTTTCTTGTTGACGCGCCGCTATCGACCATGTCATCTAATCACGACATCCGTCCACCAGACATGCGACGCGACGTTCAAGAGATTTTCCGGTCAACGCCACACCACAAGCAAGTCATGATGTTCAGCGCAACGTTGTCGAAGGAGATCCGGGTGA
>CEMM01322467.1:19181-33701 GCA_900068975.1 Hygrocybe conica | reverse complement strand
TCAGTCATCTCCCAACGGGACCTCTTCCTCTAGGTATTTCACAAGTTTGACCCGGATTTCCGTGCTCTCATCTCCACGCAACACGTCAGAGATAAACTCGGCTTGCACCTGCATCTGCACCTGCGTGTCGACGTCGGCGTTGGGTAAAACTTGGAGAAATCAGTGGCACACACCATCTCCAGAGCCCCTCTGAGAACCCCGCAAAGGATATTGCTGAACCACAGACCGCCTTCCAGGACTGCATCCGGGAGCTCCACGAACTCAGCCAATGGGTTCTCATCAAGTGTCAGCGTAAATGACGAGCTGGAGGCCATCCCGCTGCTCCGTTTATCAGTCGACGATGATTGTGGTGCAGCAGCAGGCGCCGCATGTGTCACGGTGGGCGTGATGTTGAGAAACGTCTTGAACCCAACCTGGACCGTACCGATCCACGTCCAGTGAGGATGGGGATGCGCAGTGACTCCAAAAAAGTGCTCACCGCACCTTGGCGATCACCTCACCGACGTCCCGAAAGTCGGCACACCGCCCAAGACCGCTTTTCGCCAGAAAGTCTTCAATCAGCCGGGTCCCGATGTTGTACCCCATCCGCTCGAGCTGCTTGTTGACCTCTGCGTAGTCGTCGTAGTCCTGGATGAGCTGCACGACCAGCGCGCCGTACGTGAGCGCGAACAGCTCGGCATTCTGTTCTTGACCAATCAGACGCGATCCTGGGGGATGCTCGGTCGATGCTGCTGCTTACAATTTTCTCTGAACGCCCTTTCCAGAGGTCCTCGCCGATGGCCTTGTATTGCTTGCTCGTCGTTGACATTGACAAACCCTAACCCTATTTTATTTCTACTAGTATACGATCATGTCAAGACCCGAGTTGCAAGCACCACCAGAAATCGTGCGTTTTTCTTGAGAAAAAAATCGTTTTTACTCACCAGATATCCCAAGTGCAGTATTATGGCGATGCAGAAGCTAAAAAATACACTCACAAGTGTGTACTTGTCTTTGCCAAATGCCTTGACCCTTCCTCACGGTCTTTGCAGCACACGCAACCAGCAGATCCAGGCAGACATGACATACAGAGCGTTGGAACTGCTCACTCTTCCTCCAGGGCAGCCAGCGTTTCTGCTCGATATCGGATGCGGATCAGGCCTTTCCGGTGAAATTCTCGATCAGGAAGGCTACATCTGGTGTGGTGTAGACATTGCACCGAGCATGCTCGGTGAGAAGAAGCCGCCATTTTGTCGCAACACTGACTGACATCAAGTATGGAGAGGTTGCGCTAGAACGACAAGTAGACGGAGATCTCTTTCTCCAGGATATTGGCCAAGGATTTGGATTCCGGCCAGGTAGTTTCGACGGCGCCATCAGGTCCGTCGTGCGCAATACGGTCATCGACTCGGGCATCTCACAACTGTCGCAGCATATCCGTACTCCAGTGGCTCCTAAACGCAGAAACGTCGCACCCAACGTCATCTCCACCCCATCGACTCTCACGATTTTTCACCACTCTCTATTCAGCGATGCGGAATCCCTCACGCGCTGTCTTCCAATTCTACCCTTCGTCGGATGACCAAATTCAGCTTATCACCTCAATCGCGCAGAAGGCCGGTTTCGGCGGTGGCATCATTGTCGATTATCCCAATTCCAAAAAGGCCAAGAAAATATTTTTGTGCTTGATGGTGGGTGCCGGTGGTGGTCTGCAGCAGATGCCCAAGGGTCTTGAAGGCACAGAGGAGGACGAGGAAAAGGTCAAGTTCGAGAGACGAAGGGCAAGGGAACGTGCAAGGCTGAAGAACGTGAAGCGGAAGAATATCAAGGACAAGGAATGGATTCTGAAGAAAAAAGAGGTGAGCCGCTTTGGACTTACTGCGAACGATTGCCTGACCAATTATTTTTCACCTTCTCTGCAGCTGTATCGGCAGCGCGGTAAAACTGGTGTTCCGCGAGATTCCAAATTTACCGGAAGGAAACGGAGAACTGCATTTTGACCGTCTTTTGTTTTTTTTTGCGTCACAAAGCTGTGTCACCGCACGTAGCACCTATGTCTGTCATCTCGCTTGGGTCACGTCCGTATTGAAAACAGATGGCGACAACCGGACAATGCGTGTTGTGCATCGTTGCGAATGAAGTGTCCCTGCAAGGCCGCCATGCTGATCGCTTGGCCTTCCTGGGTCTTTTTTTCTACCAACTGCTCCAATTCCCCGCCCATTCGATCAATGGTCTGCCCGTCGATGTCGGAGGTGCCCCCTTCTCCTCCATAAAACCGAGTGAAAAGCCGCCTGGCTTGCTCTGGGCTTGCATTATCAACGAGCTCCACAAGATCCACACGGCCTGGTCGGATAAGTGCAGGATCAAGCTTTTCAATGTGATTTGTCGTCATGAATATGATCCGCTCTTCCCCGGATGCAACGCCGTCTAATGCGTTCAAGAACCCTGAGAAAGTTACCGAAGACTGGTACCTTGAGTTGTTCCAGAACATCAATACATCAATACAGTGACAGCTTGCGCAAGGAAATGGCGTGGCGCACCCATCCTCGCTGGTCTGCACTCGCTTGTTAAACGCTGCATCAATGTCCTCGATGAGAACAAAGCTACGCTCTGGTATGTTGGAGAGAAGATGATTGAGTTTGTCATCGGCAAGACCTCGTTCGGAGAGATTGAGCACGCAGATATCATATGAGAGGGACCCTGCAAGAGCTTGAATATAAGAGCTTTTGCCTGAGCCCGGCGGACCATGAAGGAGGTACCCTCGGCGGTAGGGGATCCCTACGCGTGTATAATGTTAGATAACGGTGGGAATCGAGGAGATGAGCATAGCACGGCAAACCTCGGTCAGCGTACCATTGTCGCCGTTTCAGGAATGCGTTCACATCCTGTTCTATCCTGTCAGCCAAGCCAAGAGCTAGAATGACACTATGCAAGGGCCGCTTGCGGCGTGGTTTCCCAAATGGTTTCCACTCAATTCCCCAGGCTGTGTGGATGACTAGTTTTCCCTCGTGACCCTGGAAAGCCAAATCCCTGGCCTCTGACAGCAACTGAGGGAACAGCATCCGGTCTTTGGAAAGAGTTGTAAGCGTGACCGTCTCCCACGGGAGGCCGGACATGAGTTGCATGGAACGCGTTTCGCGTTCACGTTTGACCTGAGATGAACCTCAACCACTCGTCCGTGCTGTATCACGCACAGCAGGCAAAACGTACCTGCATCCATGCACCGCGGTACTTGAACCAGTGTGTACCAGGCCCAGCAACAAGCTTGAACATAGCCGAGGAGCTGCCGTTCTGGCGTTGTTCGATCATTGTATCCACGCTTAGCTTGTGGCTCCTCATCCACGGTTTTGCGGTGACCTGGGGCTTGTTGGCACGATAGGCCATCCAGCCGAGGAACCATTCGTATGCACGATCCTTGTTGTTTATCTCGAGTGAGACCAGCATGCGTCTACGGAGGGCTGTCGCACCGAGCACTACGCCTTGGCGCAAGGCCGTGAGKATAACTCCGAGGCCCTACGGAGATTTTTTTAAAKWWTMRAWTAAAAWAAAAATCAAACAGATGAGTGTTTCYTCGCGAGGGAAATGCACTGTCTGGTTTACCATGAGTCCAAAGCCAGCCTGGAAGTATGGGCTGCGTTCCAGTTAACAACTTGGACATAATTTCAGCGTCGATGTCGAGGACGCACTTGTCGGACGCCAGTCCTCCGAGAAAAGATTGTGGGTCTGATGAACCATGGGTTGCATTGACGGGTGCTGAGGACGGTAAAGAACCCCCTGACAGGCCTTCGACAGGCGCTGTGGGTTCGCTTACTGTGGTCATCGGGGTCGTGGCGTAAAAGGCACCGAACAATTCCAAGGCCGTCAGTCAGCCGCGTGCAGGTCGCGTCGACGTCGTGAGTCGCGACAAGCTTTTTTCTTTCACTCTCCCTCATTCACCCATTCCCGTGCTGGGCCAATCTGAAGCCGATGGCCCCACGGCATTGCTCGGTGCAGGAGGCATACGGCATTCTCGGGCTTCAACAGGTTTTTGAATTGAAATCCTGCTTTTGTCGTCTAAGCTCACACACAACTCACAGGGAGCGTCCTTGGAGGAGGTCAAAACTGCATACAAGCAGGTACGCGGTCTGGTGTGACATGCGTTGGACACGTTCAAGAGACACACAATTTTTTTTTACCTCTCCGTGACAGCTCGCATTGCGAACACATCCAGACAAAAACCCTGACAATGCGGATGCTACTGCCGAATTTCAGAACCTGAGTGAGGCTTATCGAGTGCTGCTCAAACATCACGACGGGCCGACTGGTCGACATCAGCCATACCACGAATATGACGATGATGATGACCAGTACGAATGGTATTCCGACGACGGATCCGATTATGACGACGATCTCGAATTTTATTTGTATGTTGTATTGCTGATCTTCACTGATGACAGAAATCATTTGATGCTGATGATATTGCAGGTTCATGTTTGCTGAGTTGTTGAGAGGTCGTGCCCGTTACGCGAGCCGGCGTGGGTACCATTGAATTTATAACGGTAAAAAGATTTGTGACCTAATCGTGTTCATCGCAGGTCAATATCGTCGTGAACCTCCAGAGAGCAAAGAAGAATACGAGCAGCGTCTCAAGCGCGATCTCGAAGCTCGAGCCGCTGCTGAAGAGCGTCGAGCGCAGGAGAATGCTGCCCGGAAGATCAAGCAGGAGCAGGAACGACAACGAGGCAAGTCTGAATTCTGAATACCAATAATTTAGCTGCTTATGTCCGCCTATTTTTTCCCCAGAACGAATCGAGGCGGAGAAACGGCAAAAGGCCAAACAGTCTCAGAAGAAGGCCAAGGCAGAAGCCGATCGACAAACCGCGGAAAAAGCGGCTCAGAATCTTCTGCAGTTATCTCAAGCAGCCCGATCTGCGGCGTTCGCCGCCGCTCGTTCGGGAGACGCCGCGCGTGTGAAGAAGGGCGTATGGGAAGACGGAGTAGATGCCACTGGGGGCGAGATCAAGCCTGGGTGTGAGGCATTCTCACAACATACGCCACAGGATCCTCGAGAAGCGTTGATTCACATCGCCGCTAAGAATGGGGATACTGATTTGGTTCGGTGGCTGGATGCACACAGTATGTTTCCCCCTTCTCCTGTCATCTTGCACGAAGGTTTCGGAACAGTGATCCATCGGCATTTGCCTTGCAGGTGCAGATCTCGAGGAAAGGAATGCGGAGCGTATGACGGCGCTTCATATCGCGATTCGCCTTGGCCATATTCCTATCGTGAATTACTTCCTGCGGACATACCCACCCACGGAGCGAGAATACACGCGCATATACGCGACACCGGTGCCGCACTCCGCATTATCGCTCGCTCTAGACTCCAACGAACCTGAGATTGTCGCCTTGGTTCTAGAAAATTCCCTATCAACGACCGAAGACGTGCACACCGCTTGGGCGAGGATGTCATCATCTGCAGGGTTCCAGAAAACGAAATCCCCAGCTGAGGACAAAAAGAGGGATGAGATTCGGATGATGCTCATGAGCGTCGGAGGCTTTACACCTCCTCCCACACCTATTTCTGGGCCACAAGGAGGGACGAATGGGCAGGCTTCTGCGTGCGAGTCTCCGGTCAATGGATCTCGAACGCCAAATTTGACGTCGAAGCCTCCTCCTCAGCAGCAGCAGCAGCAGAAAGGTCGTCCATCACACGTCCGTCGCCCAAGTCAGGACCAGAACCAGCCTACAAATGGTGATGTGAAGCATGGACATCCAGGCGAAGCTCCTTCTCGTGGTAGAGGAGGAGGCCGCGGTAGGGGTCGCGGACGCGGAAGAGGACGAGCCTGAAGCGATTGCGACAAATCTTATCATTGCTCATCTTGCTTTAAGAAAATTGTAGCATATATTCTCTGGTTACTTACCCATCACACGTATATTCCCATTGCAGACGTACATATTGACTCAACAAAAGAATATGATTAATTCCCACTCGTGGCTTAGCGGTTGTTGTTCAATGTTTGATCCACAAGCCGCCGGTAAACAGATACAAATAATCTCCTCGAAAAACTCTTCCACTTGCTACTTAGCTTCCAAAACACACAAGATGGGTCGACTCGCAGAAATGCAGCGCAAGCTCTTGGAAGTACGTAGTCGTACAGATATCTGTACCTGTATTGAACCAATTTCTCAGCAAATGATGGGTCCCGAAGCCATGGGTGTAACCAATGCCAACCTAGTTTGGTCGGACGAAAAAGTGTGCAGAAACTTTCTATGCGGGACGTGTCCACACGCTCTATTCACCAATACCGTGAGCTCCAGGCGTTTTGACAGAGTCCGACGTTTGCGATACTGATTTTGACGGCGACTCTTCGGTGGTTGGCGGAGAACAGAAAATGGACCTTGGCGCGTGTCCAAAATCGCACACGGAGCGTTTAAAGACTGAATTTCTTGCTGCGAGAGAGGCAAACCCTAGCGATCCTGTTTTCCACCGATTCCAGACGGAATACGAGGCCAACATTTTCGCGTTTGTGGACGAATGCGACAGAAGAATCCGGGCGGCGCATAGACGGCTCGAGAAGACGCCAGAGGAGAACGCAAAGACTACGAACTTGGTGAGCAACATTCCCAGGAATACCTCATGAATGACGCCGATGAATGACGCCGAACCCCAAATCACAGATGCGGGAGATCGCTGAGATTGAACTGGCTATTCAAGGTGGGACCGAGAAGATCGAATCGCTCGGTGAGACTTTCAGACTTGTGGCCCTTGTGCCTGTGGCCTCATGACCATCCCTGCAGGCGAGCAAGGCAAGGTGGAGGAGTCCATGCGTGAGATGGCTGCTATCGAGGCGTTGAAGAGCGAAAAAGCAGAAAAGGAGGTGATGTTATATTTTTTGCATGATTACGGCAGAGTATTGACGCCGCTGTCGGGTTCAGCGGGAACTGCAACAATTGACGGACACGTCAGGAGCGTCTGGACACCAGAAATTACGTGTCTGTGACGTGTGCGGTGCTTATCTTTCCGTGCTGGATTCGGATCGTCGATTGGCCGATCACTTTGGCGGCAAGGCAAGCGGTGTTTTGCGATCGTCCTGTGTTGTTGTAATAATGACGACGATGGCGCCATTTCTAGATGCATCTCGGATACCATGAGTTGCGCAACATGCTTAATAAATTCAGAGAAGAACGCGAGAAGCGTAAGATGGCACCGCCGTCACAGGTTACACCGAGCAGTCCATCTGGACCGAATTCGGGGCCGCCTCCACGTTCTGGGACCTCTGAATTTCGGTCTGCGCGCGACGATTATCGTGAGCGAGATCGTGACAGGGACAGGGGGGATCGTGGTTACGAGAGACATTCGTCCTCACGATATGAGTGAGCGGTTTTTTAGTGTCGGGTAACCTCGTGCTAATTGGGCTGCATAGCGATAGGCGACGAGAGCGAGAACGGTCACGTTCACCTGGGAGGAGGCGGTATTAAAGATAAATATTTGTTTGGCAAGTGACGTCTGCACGATATGGTAATTTTCGCCGCTGTAGATGTGAGGCAGTGTGCGAATCTCCAAAGGAATGGCTCTGCGAGGACGAATACGTATGGATGGAATCGATCATTACATGCCACGGCACGGAACTCAAAGGACGGTGGAAGGTGATCATGACCATGACGTCGACCATGACCATAAGATCCGTTGGCGTTGACGAGAGTAGGGGGTGCGTAAACGCAATTGCGATTAATGGTTTTGATATATCAAGCTGTAAGTACCGGATGGTCGGATAGGTCGGATCACCATGAGCCGTGTTCGCTGGATATACAGTGATCAGCAGGTCGGGAATGGATGGGTTGCGGGTGCCGGCATTGTATCGAAAGAAAGCTAAATTAGGGTGGTAGATTTGCATCAGGAAAAAGCTGCGGTTTTCAAGGACACGTTGGGTCGGCGCGGTGAATTTGCATCAGGGAGGGGCTAGGCTAGGCAAAAGCGGCGAGATGCGTCATCAACGGTCCAGACTGGAAAGAGCTATTGATAATGGTGCCTTGACATGCGGCACGCAGTAGATGATATTCCCCGAGAGGATATATAATTCTACAAGTAGGAAAGAGGCGGGAAGGAAGCGGAGTCGAGGATGGATTGATTTGTAAATAGTTGCGTAGATCTGTAGATACGTAGATAGAGAGAGAGAACAACTTCAAAAAGAGACAGATAAAATGAAAATGATAGCACGTGTCTGATAAGTGAAAATAAATAAATAACCTAATATGGACTTGTCTTCCACTCCGAGTTACTTTGGCTCGCTCGTTTCCCAGATCGCCATTTCTCTTTCTCATACTCACCATCAACTCGTCCATTATCTCTACTAAACAATCCTCATTCAACCCAAATCCCTTTATCTTCAACGCATATCACCGCATATACCCTCAAAATCCATTTCCTTTCCCTATCAATCCTAACATCCCTAACATCCCTTCCTAGTACTCACCTCAAAACTTCACCGACTCAATATCCCCTTCAATCCGCATACAACCCACTTCAAACAGATCCACGTGTTCTCCAATCGATCTAACCTGATCTCCTCCTTTTACCCACCTTCACCTTCCCTCATCCCCGCTTTGACCGCTCCCCTTGATTCATACCGCTTCCGCAGGGTATATAACAATATATAAACTCCCTCCCCTCCTTGATGCTATTTGATGGACGCCTTCCGCTCTCTCCCATGAATACCGCTCAGGTTCAGTCCGCAGACTCTGCCCCGCCTTTCCCTCGATCGCCTCTCGATGTCCCTTCCATTCTCGCCAACCCAGCTGTCCATCTCATACATGACCTCCCTCCCATGTATCAGCCCGCTGCGGACCAGCCAACCGTCCTCACCGCGACCATGCCAGTTCCGGTCGTGCCAGACGTCTTGACATCTCCGTCTCAGGCCCTCGGTCCGGCGCCAGCCTTTATGTCCGATTTCCAGTCCGACCCGTTCAGAATTTCCGCCGGTATCGATAGCGACGCAACCATGAATTCCTCCCCAGTCCACCCTCCTCTCCCCGATCCCCAGGTCAATCCGTCCGCTATTCACTCGATCAACACCGGTTTTACCCTCACCACCTCCTCGTTGGCCACAGCTCTCGATGACATGTCCGTCAACATTTCACGCAGTCGCGCCGGTTCCACAACTTCACCCGGAAAGCATATAGCCGCTAATGCCTTTCCTACCGTTGTCCCTTCGCTGGAACCTACTGGCGTGGTTTTCCCCCCTGTTGATTTTGCGAGCCCAGTCAATGGTGGCATGGATACTTCCCAGGAGGTCCCCCCAGGACATCCCATGTTTCATGTTGCTCAGGCTTTCGAAAGGTGTGCATTCAGCTTAAGCGTGATCGAAACGGCTCTATATAATTTTTTTGTCCCCCAGTGTCGCCGGGTACACCCACAGCTTGTCACAGACCGCCTCGTCTGCTAAGTCAGCATGCATTGTAGGCAAGGCCCAAGTGAACTACATTTTTGACGACCTCAAAAAGAGATGGTCGCATATCACAGAGCTTATCTCCAGAATCGATGCGTCCTTATCGCTCACCGAAAAATCACCCCCCCTTCACCAAACGTCGCCAACGCTCCCTGTCACCGCGTTGCCAGCTCCTATGATTGGCATGATCACTCCCCCGTCTTCTATCGACACTCGTCCCATGGAAATCCAGCCCAGTCCCGATAGCTCCGATGGAAGTCGAAAACGATGCGCCTCGTCCATGGCGAGTGGACAAGGAGATCGAGTGATCAAAGCCCCTAAGATGGAGCCGTTTGATGATGTCATCATCCCTGTCGCCACTTCTCCCACCAAAACTATACCGTTGTCGCCACCACATCTCTTCGCACCTGGGACTGTATCCGCGAGTTCGGTTATGAACCACTCACTTCCACCATCTGCGCCCCCTTCCCGTGCTTCTACGCCACCGCCTGTTAAATCGATGAATGTCATTTTGCTGCAGCAATCACCCCATGTTAATTCACCCTCTGTGCCACCAATTGAGTTTGCTATGCCTCCACAGTCTGTACCCCAATTTCCTACAGGAGTCCGCAATCGTTCTTCGTGGTCCGAGATTCCTGCGGCTTTACCACCTCGACATCATCAACACTCACTTTCTGGAACATCGCTCAACACCGCCGTCAACGTTCATGGGCTTAGTGGCATGATAGCTTCGACGTCTGCTCAACCGTTCACTGCTCCCGGAACATTTGGTACCCCGTCTGTTTCAAAGCCACGGTCCATTCCGAACGGCCATTCAATTAGCCCACCGCTAGGTCGGATTACTCGTTCTGGTTCAATCACTTCGCCTGCCGTGAATCCACTCTCTTTCGGTTTCCCAGACTTTTCTAACGTCGATCAACGCCTTACCCAACGAGCTTCCGCGCAGGGCCTGGTACCACACAGAGTCACGCCAGAGTCGGACGAAGGAGAAGAGACCGAGGACGATATCCTTGAGACCAAAACCAGTCATTACAACCACGTAAGTCCCCGCGTTTGTTTTTTTGCGTGTCGACTTATCGCGCCACGCCTAGTCTTCTCCAGAGTCGGGCTCTTCAACCGGCCACGGAAACGAAGTTCCTCACGAATACAGGCAACACGTTGACCGCATATTCTTTGAATTCCTCAATCGGATTTGTTCGAATCGTGAGCCCGTCTCCGATCGCTTCGACCTTCTGACATGATCGGCCTTTACCAGTGGACGCGTCGGATTCAAAAGGCGAGCCTATCCATCAGACTCTGATGGCCAAGAAGATGCAGCGCCTCGACGAGTCGCCGGATTTCCGTCCATTCAAATTCCGGATAGCAGCATTTACGAACGCTTTTCTGGATGAGGTATATGCCTCTTATCATATCTCATCTCTCAGTTCGCCTCAACTTCTCCTTTTTTCTAGCTCGCGAGACAAGGTTATCCGGAGGAGAAAATACCTATGAAGAAGGTGATTCCGTGTTTCGGCCGTTTCGCAATTTCGTCATTTACCAATGACGTTTCTTTTATACTTCGGTTAGATCCGGAACTACCTCTGGAGACAAGAGCACATCCAGCGTTTCAACGAGGATGGAAAGAAGGCCAAATCGAAAGGCAACCACATCTGGAATATTGACGCCAAGAAGGGCCGCGACGGCAAATGGGTCTTCCGACCATTCCATCGCAAGTTGGCTGGAACCCCTCCAAGCATCGCTTATGTTGGCCTCAAGTGGTCCTGGACAGCGCGTATCTGGGATCCGCAAGCTTCCTCTCTGCATTTGCCGGTTCGGTATAGCTCTCCCACCCTACCTCATTGGCTGTCGTGGAAGGACGACACGCTGTCAGGGACGCCACCCTCCGATGCAGAGAGTTGTGAAATCACCGTCGAAGCAAGGGTGGGTATATTGATTCTGTTCCAAGTCGCACAGCTACTGAAGCGGCAACACAGTTTACTCGCGATGGTCACGAAGAAATGCTTTCCCATACGTTCCTGCTTAGCATTGCTCCAATCTCCACGACGATTGAACCAGCGTTCCCCTCTCATCACCCACGCCGACCATCAATCGCAAACTCTCGGCGCCAAAGCGACACGGTTGTTCCTCAGTTTGGCTCGCGGTATGTGCTGACCAAGATCCTTGCATTATCACCTCATCCTTCTTTGCGTATAGCTCTATTTTGCGGCCCGTCAATCCTGCCGCCCAGCCCCCTGCTGCACAGAGTCAAGGTGAACAAGTCATGCGGGTGTTGACAAGTGCAGCGCAACGCGTCGCACAGGAAGCGCAGTCACAAGTCATCGCGTCACGAAGTCCCAGTGAACCCAATGGACCTCAGCAGGAACTGACCGCGTTAGCCAAGCAGCAACATGTTCTCCAGGTGACCGCTGCAGCTGTCGACATCGAACTTACACAAGCCGGCCCTCGCCAGGAGGGAGCCGTGCAGTCACAAAGAAGTGTCCTCGCGGCCGCGGCACAAGAGGTCGTTATGCAAGCGGCCAGAACAGTGCGCGCTGATCGCTCGGCTTCAGCCGCCGGTTCGTCCCAGGCCGCAGCGTCAGCTGCCGCACAACCCGTGACTGTGAACGAGGTCTCGGTCGCGACGCAAAGTGCCGTGGCCTGCGCGGTGAACATGACTGGACCACTCACAAGCGAGGTCGACGTTCTCAGGGCTGCCACCACACTTCTCCAGAATTCTCAAGTGCCGATCCCACCATCTTTGGGAGATGCTCCACCTGCTATGCCGCCATTGGAAACTCTGCCGACGGCGACTTTGCCACCCAGAATGCTGCCGTTGACAGCTGTGCCTTTTCCATCACCGATGTCAATGAATATGCCCGAATATGTACCACCACCGTGAAAGCTGTATCATAGGTTATAACTTATAATCCTTTTGGTTGTTTGGGTTAGATATATGATCATAGGGACACTGGTTTGTTCAATTACTAACTACTTCCGCTTTCGACTCCTGTCTACTACTAGATGCGCTGCGCTGATAAGTCGTCCGATACAAAGCTTCTAGTCCTGTGATGGGAATGGAGTATTGCACATGTCGCAGATTGGGGCGTCGACTGAATTACGGAAGGTGCATGCGGAGCACGATTTCGCGTCCCACTCCACTGGCGAAGAAAGCGGCGACGATCCGAAGGGAGAAACCCCGTTCGTATTCTTGGCATTACTACTCGCATTTGTCTTGGGTGCTTGCTGACCAAGCAGGGTGCCTCCGAATCCCCGTTCTTCCTCCCGTCGTCTCTTCTTGTCTTGAGGGACATCTGCATCCGACATCGAGAGTGCCTCTTCAGTCTCCTCACGCAGGTCGATGACGTCATTTAGTAGCACGCCAAGGAAGTCCATGGTAGCCTCGTTGTCTTCGATTTCTTGTCCTCGGTAGAACATTCTCTGACAGATCGTCGGAATCCCTACCATGTCGTTGATCTGGTGGTCCCAAAACACGTTTTTTTACCGACACACGTCAAAAAACTGGGTGCCAACGTTGGACTCACGTTGACTTTGATCTCCTTCACCGTGGTTTGCTTGGTTACGGCAAGCTTCCGTCGTTGTCCCCCTTGCTTTACTTGCCGAAGCCGTTTCGATTGCCGCACACCTGTAGCCTTGCTTGCTGCCGCCATTGGGTTATCCACCTGCCGTGAAACGCCTCCCCAATCCGTCAGCGGATCGTTGGCACCCAAAATCCGCACTGTGATGTCAGTGATATCCCAATCAGATTTCCTGCAAACAAAAATCCATAGATATCATGACAAGGGGAGAGGGGCGAAGGCGAATGTACCGTTTCAAACGACACTCTGCGCAGACGGGAACGTCGTGAAGGAATTCACCGAAGATGTTCCGTTCAGTGATGGATTTCTCGAGAGCGATCAGTGGTCCGCCAGAGTATCTGGAACAAAACGAAAGAGCTCTGATGTAGTGACCCTTCCAGTGACGTCACTGCACACTCACAGGCTTTCCAAGTAATCCCATTCGGTTCGCTTAATGATGCTGATAGATGGATCAAGATCGGCAGGGTTGTTCGGATCGAAGACAAGTTTGTCGTGTTCGCAGATGAAGAGAGTGTTGTCGATCATGTCGGGCCTGGAGTGCTCCGTCGGACGGAGCAGCCAGTGTCGCCACGACCGAATGAACTGTGTGGGCACGATGGCACACGGAACATCTTCGAGCACTGTCGAGGCATTTAAAGACGATTCGTTCATGTGTTTCAGTCTCGCCTAAAGCACCGAGTGGGTAAGACGGATCACGCTGTAGTCAGGATGGCATAAGCAGACCTTTTCCTCCTCTGCCATTCGACGAATTTCGCGCTTATCCTCTTTCGATGCGTAAATCAGGGTCTCGCACACCGAACAGAGCTCCGCGTCTGCCCTCACGGGTTTCCAGGCAGGAAAGAGAGGCGTGAGGATTTCACATGCCTGGGATCGAGTGAGACGTGTATCTATCTCAGGAGTTGGAAGACAGTCCAACCTTGACAGAAATACGACGTCGGCAGGTTGTGTTCAGGGACAATTCGCCGTGCTCACAGAACACATCGCAATGAAATTCGCCATCATCGGGAGATGGGTCTGCCTTGGAGAACGTATGCATCTTCGGYTTAACCAGCCTCCARTCTGCRCTTGCAGTGAGAAATTCAAGTGATGTCGGGRTTTGTTGCGCAGGACATACCCTTCAACCATTTCTTGGAGATCCAATAGCCTGGGTGACCTTCATCTTGGTCATCGTCACACACTTGATCAAATTGATTGACCAGTCGTGGGTGTTCAAGCTGGTACAGTCGCTCTGTCGCGAAGATAACGGGTGAATAAAACGACGACGAAAGAAGAAAGCTAACCTCACCGGAGAACTGCATATTCACGCAGGATGTACAAATGTCGTCGGTGGTGAGTGTAGGACGAAACACGCAATTGGTTTTTGCAGTGATCAACTCGCAGGCAGCCTGAGAAAGAAAGGGTTTCAGCGTGAAGAGGTGGGTTGACGATAGATGTACACGACCTTGGTAATTCGTTTCATATCTGCAGCCTTTAGTGGGTCAAGTCTTCCGTGATGACACAAAATTCGGGCGATATCGATTGGATTGCTCTTCGTGTCC
>CEMM01322437.1:12177-22888 GCA_900068975.1 Hygrocybe conica | reverse complement strand
GTGGGGGTGGGTTACGTACATGTCGAAAGAAAATTTGTGACGTGCCGTAAAGTCATCATCCGTGAGGGGTCGTTTTATCTTGGCTTGGCATCGCGATACCTGTAAGAGGGGGTCAGCTCACAGCTCGGATAGCCAGCGAGGGGAAACAACTCACACCGACTCGGATACCCGTCAGCATATTGTACATGAGGACATAGTTGACATGGTCCTCTCCAATCAGGTTTCCCACCAGCACCTGTGGCTCTTCTTTACTCGGAACAGCCGTAAGCGCAGCCTCAGCTTCCTGCTGAGCCTTGACACGTTTCGTAGCCCGTTCTCGTCGAATTTGCTCGGCGTGTAGTTGAATGTCATTGGCCAGCTCCTGCACGTCACCCTCCTCGTACGCGAAAGGTTTGCTGACCTTTGGCGTCGAGCCGGTGGTGTTCCGCCGAGCGGGATGACGCGGAGATGGTTGAATGAAGTCTGACGATACATGGGCTGATTGACGAAATGGCCGTGGACCGGAAGCCATCTCAGGATCAGTTGACTGCCTTGAGGGGAAGGAAGAGGGCGAGTTCAGGGCAAGTTTTGGACGAGACGTGGTATGATTGATGGTCGTGGCCCGATCAAGATTAGAAGAACCAGGCAGAGAATTAGAGAATGAGACCTCCCGGGCTGTATGTGGTGGATGTTCACACACTGGAGAGTGTGTTTGAGGGCCGAAGTCCGACTTGGAAGTACGAAGATCGAAAAGGGCTGGCCGCGAGACGGACTCTTCACGGTCTACACTTGGTGGAGGCGACGGCGGGAGAGGTCCAAGGGTCGAAGAATAGAGGACATCGGTATTGGTGGTCGGCATGCTCTGGATAGACGACTTGCCCAGATTTTGAAAGAAATTGGTCTCTATCCCTTGCTCGACCCCGGCCAGCTTGACTATATGGACTCCCTGGGCGGTCACGACGCCATTTTCTCCAATGTGCCTCGACACCGTGGTCGAGGTTGTGGCAGTGATAGTATGCATTGACTCGGTAGAGGCCGGAGAGAGTGAAAATGAAGTTGAAGGAGTGATGGGGTTTGGTTGATGAGCGGTGGCTGACGGGGAGGATGGAAGACCGCCGCCGAAAGAACCCTGCGATGATGAAGCAGGAAGGGAATAATCGGACATGAACTCGGAAGAGCACAAGGTCGATGGCTGTGTTTTATTGGCACCGGTACCGTGTCTACAGATAGAAGGGAATCCCGTACACGACGGGTGCGGCTCCAGTCAAATATTTCAACTTGCATGCATCTCGAGAGGCAGCAACCGCGGCAACAAGCGAGACAACCTCTCCTCGTGTCTGTTGCCATCCGCCAACCTCAGCCACTGTCATGTGTAGCTGGTCGAAAACGGATTGAGCAAACTTGTCAATATCCCGATCGGTCACATCCCAAATATTCGCCACCAGACAAGGGCTGCGCCGAACCAATCAGGGCTGATACACATGTCATAATGAAACCACTCACCACCCGGACAGCATATAATTGTGAGGCGTTCCGACACGCTCAAAGTCACCCATCTCTCGCAGCGTGCCTGAGGAACATCCCCACAGCATCGTGGCTGCACACCGGGACAGATTCCTTATCTTGTGAGACCGCACGTACTGCTCTCCCCCTCCGTGGCCAAAGTAGCTGTTCGATCACAAAAAGTTGAGCATGGAAGTCAAAAGAAGTGATAAGCACACCACTCACATCACCAAGTCTTTCCTCGAGAGCGCGTCGAGGAACTGCTGTTCACTCGGCGCTTGGCCCACAATGCCCTCCCAACCAACCGTCCTCATTTCCTTCAGCCAGGACACAAACCGACCCTCTGTCCGACCCAAATCCCCGCTTGGGTTCAGTACATAGTACGTTTTCCGTGGATCCACCACAACTCGATCGTCTGTCCCAGCTCCCCCCCGTACGCTGCCACTTCGCTCTCGTTGCCACGCCGCAAGCTGTACCCGATCCAACAAGAAATCCATGCTCGGAATCCGGCTCACGCTCCTTCCTCTCAGGATTGGTATCGACTCCCAAGGAACGCCTTGCACATTCCGATCCAACACCAGGAACATGTGGCTGTCCTTCTCGCGAATCACTTTTCCTCTTGTCTTCTCGGCATGTTCTTCCAGCGCCGTCCGGAGATCCACCACCACATGGTCAATGTCGACCTCTGAAATCGCCACACCAACCCCGTGCGATTGGTATAAATCAAGGATGAAGTACACCAGGTCCTCAAGCTCTTCGTCTCGACACTTTGGTGACAGGGCCGAGAAGCATTCCAGGAGGTTATCGTCAAGTCGGATCCGAGTCTTTTTCTTCTTCTCCTGTGATCGTAGTCCATTCTGAAAGACTGTGTCCAATCTCGTTCGCAAATCAGAGATCACATCAGCTGATCGGCTCGCAGGTTGGCTCAGGATCATCTGCGCAGATATTGATGCTCAAATCGCCGCACAAATTGACTCCAATGATACAACACGCACCTTGAAAGCACCCAACCAACAGAACTCGATATTCTCCAGCAATTCTTGCATCCGTTTATCCAAGGCGTTCCGCTCTGCCCACCATGCAGCTCGAGCTTGCATGTCGTCGCCCTTGACATTACTAGCTTGTCGGGTACCCTCATCGCTCAGCTCGACGATCGTTCGCAGTTCTGTCATTGCGTCTTCAAAGGTCAGATGCTCGTCCTCATCGCTCTCCCGGCGCCCCTTCAACGGCAGGCAGAATATGAGCGGTTCCGTATCTGCCCGTTGACGTGTTACGAACATTGTGCTCTTGTCTTCCGTGACACTAATGTTCACAACCGTCCAGTTCTTGGGCAGCTGGTCTGCAGAGGCTCTTGACAGATGGGCGGCGTCGAGAACCTGGGACTGGTATCTTGCTTGAATTGATTTCCAATACTCCTTCAAGCTCTTGTCCTCCGTAACCGACTCCCGCTCCTCGTCCGAATCCAAAGGGCGATCACGTTGCGCAAAAGTCGGGTTTTTGGGCCGGGGTTGGATTGCTCCGTTTTGGTTTATGAGGGGCCATTGCAAATCATCACATGTCTGCAAGTCCGGGAACTTGTTCTGGATTGTCTCCAGCATTTCTCGTCGCAGTGTAATCCCAGTGGATGCATCTAAAAACGGAGCTGGTCAATGCAAATATCCCAGATCGCTTTTGGTATGTCATACCCAAGAGGTTGAGTGCCGTGGCAGTCGACTCTTTTTCCGACTTTCCAAGTGATGTCTGCAATACTTTGATCAAGGCCAAAGACAGTGTTGCATTTCTCACACTCGGGACTTTGCCTCGACCACAATTTAGATCTGCCCAA
Source organism: Hygrocybe conica (assembly GCA_900068975.1). Taxonomy (NCBI): domain Eukaryota; kingdom Fungi; phylum Basidiomycota; class Agaricomycetes; order Agaricales; family Hygrophoraceae; genus Hygrocybe; species Hygrocybe conica. The sequence goes on along the minus strand of CEMM01322437.1, from coordinate 19,581 downwards.
AATAATTTCTCGGCGTCGGCCAGGATCTTGAGGATCTCCTTGGTTGAACTTGCGGAGAATGGAGATGCGCCCCCAGAGATACCCATAGGCATGGTAATTGCTTATCGACTCTCAGATAAGGTGTAGATGATGGATGAAAGGCACGCACGAGATTCAGCAAAGGAGCTGAGAAACATATCTGCGCGGATACGAAGGAACATCTTATGCAGGGCAAGCTTGGCCATGACAGCATTTTCTTCCATCTTTTCTGTGTCAATATCAGCCACCTAGAGCAAAGCACTGTTTACAAACCTTTACATGTGCCAAGGGAGGCAAGGACAAGAGTCTGTCAACCAACACCTTAACATGCTCTCCAGGCTCGTCACGAATTAGCCAGACTGTCGTGTCCATTCAATCAGCGCGATTCTACCGAAAACGAAAAAAGGGTGCACTTACTATGCTGATGCAAGACTGAGGCGTACAATCGTGGAGCCAGAAGTTCTGAAATGGATTCCGATCTGTGGGGTGAACTGATCGATTTCCGGCTAACACGTAGAGTAAACAAAGTCGTCTTGAAATGAGAAGGAAAGATCAGCGCATACCGCGACATTGATGCTTCGAGATTGGTAAACCGATCTTCAAGGTCTTCCAGTGTGCCAGTTGCTTCCGCATATAAGAGGCGAGCATCTTTGATCTGTGCACAACGTTGGTTATAATCCCCATGCAAACGTCGCACGTCGGCACAATCGGTGTTCAGAGTATCCTTTAGCATATCTCTCGCCTGCACGAGGCTCTCATACCCATCCTGCAATCTCCCTTGGTGCAACTGTACCTCAGCTATCCATGCCACGGCCCGGGCTGCCATTGCTGGCGCATTCAAGGACAGGGCAAATTCTTGAGCTTGTTGTGCAAAGTACTCCGCCTCTCTCGCAGAACCACGAGTAATGTACGCTTCCGAAAGGGCGAAAAGGGTATCCAAGAGGCCATGCGCCACTCGCAGTTCCAGGTTATCCGACGTAAATCGAGGAGCAACGAATTTGCCAAGGACAGACTTGCTCTGCAATGATACATCTCCTTTGGTTATTGGGAGAGCTTCCTCCAAGTCATTCATCGCAAATGGATCCGGTTCTGCCGGCGGCGGAGTTAAGGAATGCACGCAGGGCCTGAGGCGAGCAAGAGAGTCTACAGCACGATTCCATAGTCGAAGTGACTGCAACAGGCCATCTAGCCAGGAAACTGGGTCATTCTATACAGCTGTCAGTGAGTGTTCTGATCTACCAAGCGAAACACGGACAGTGGCACGTTGAATGAGAGCGAATGCATGTGCGGCGATTGCTGCTCGCTCTAGGCGCCCTACTCGAGCGCGTACACGCTGCGAAGTTGATGTGCCCTGGTCCTCGCGCAACCCGTTGGACAAAGAATATGCATCGCAATAGATACTCGAACTGAGGAGTTCGCTCAGATGGGGTAGATGGAACACAATCGGTACCACACCTTTTGGAGATGTTGTCGAGCATCGCCAGCGCTTCTGCGTGACGAAGGAGGAGATGAACGCGAAGCTCTGCTAAGACGTTTGTGCCTCTCGTCTTATTGAAGGCTTGATTATAGATAGAGACTGCCCGCCTGACTTTCCCGAGCTTGACGAATTGATGCGCGAGTTCCATGGATGCCACAAGATATTCTGAAAATACAAGACCAATCACAAACCGACCTCGCATCCAACAAATTGCACCGACCATTGTCAAGCGTTCCAACATGGCGTTCGCAGATCTGTCGCATTACTTCCAAAACACTGATTCTCGACAAGGTGAGGCCCAATAATCCGAGGAGGCTCGCAGTTGTCTCTGCAGTGTGTTAGATACATAGGAGTTGTGATTTCAAAAACGTACCAAGCAATGACAAAAGTCGCTCAGGATCTTCCAGAAGAAAATGGGGTTTCTTGGCGGCCGTTTGCGTTTTGGGCGGTGATTCATTCAGTGAATCCAAAGCTGCGCGCGGTCAGAAGAAAAGCGTATGACATTTCGAAGGCTACAGACCGTTTCGGGCCTTCGGTGTGATAGGCTCTCCCACTTCGTTTCCAAACAGACCCTTTACGGTACCTCTTGTCGGCCTCTTCGTCACGGTCACTGATTGAGTCCCACCAGATTTCTTTGCATGTGGTGATGTCACTTGAGCTGTGAGAGCGGTGCCGAGCGCCTCTTTAAGGTCCTTGCAGGCGTCATCAACATGAGACGCTACCAAATTCGTCTGTTGTTCGTCCATACGACGATGAGCGTGCATCGCGAGCCACAGATGCATAGATGCGCGGTATTGCAAGCAAAACGGTGCTAATGCGCCATCCTGGCCAAAATTCTGTAACAAATGCCATGGATGATTGTAAGAGGAGGGAAGGAAGACAACACTCACAACGCGGGTCAAAAGTTTCGCGAGTTCCTCACCAATCAGCAGCGGGGTCCCCAGGTTGTTGGAACTTTCTAGTCCCACATGATACGAGAAATCCAGGCACCTGAGCAGGATTCGCGCTCTCCTCAGAGGCATTTCATCTCCAGGATAAACTTCTTTAGCGTGAAGTAGTAAGGTGGAAACGACCCGGCTGACGCCATCCTTCCACAAGCTCCTGCTTAGAGAGTCCAGCTGTCGCTCCAGGAGAATACCAACAATGGTTGGATGATGGTCTACCATCACTCCCCTCAGGGAGACGCTGGCAGGATCGAGGAAAAGGTCGCAAGTACCCATGTAAGTAAATTTCTCGACGATAGACCCCAATTGTTTCAGATGTGTTGTCGTATTGAGGATGCTGCTTCCACCTGAGCCGGCTTGGGCGATGAGATCCGTCCGGGAGTAAGGGAAAGCTTTGATGGCTTGGAGGAAAGCATCGAACGCAAGCTATCCAGAATTTCGCCCATAACGTGAGATGGGTGGCGGAGAGAATGGCTAGGCTCACCTGACGATCACCGATTTTCAGGTAACAAACGGCCAGCAACTCCCATCTCCGATATAATTGATGCTCGAGGGTTGTCCAGTTCTCGTCTACATTCTTGACCAGGATTCCGGACTTGTAGGCCGCCAACGCCCGAATGCCATGAGCGCAAGCTTCTTTGAGAAATCGCACTGCTGGGCCCCATCTGTTCTCCTGATATAGTGTCCCAGCGAGGTTGTAGAGGACACCTGAAGTGCACCTCGCGAAATTGGCTTGCGATTCCGTCTGCAAGATGCCTGATTCATAGAGTCGGGTCGCCCGCATCAGAAACTCAAAGGCGGGGTTATACGTTCGTGGATCTTGGGCCACGATGGTCACGCGTGCCAGCGTGAACAACGTATCCAATGCTTGGCCCTGTAAGTCCGGATCTGTTTTCTGTAAGGCGTGAATTAAATTAAATATCAAGACTCGCACGGAGACTGCATAACTACTGACCAGGGTTGGGGCATTCTCCAAGACATCCGCAGCGGAGACCAAGAACAAACGGCTTGCTTCATGTACCTCGGAACCTTGCAACCGTGATGTGTCAGTGACCTTGACAGCGGCCCTTCTGAGTTTTTCAAACGCTTTCCCTGTTTTGTTGACATGCTTCCGTCTCTCATCTGTGGGCGTTTCGGAGAACAGGAAATGGGGTCGATCACGTAAAACAGTCGCTGCTTCCTGAATTTTGTTGGACAGGTCCGCTAAAAGCACAGGTCGACACAAGGCAAATCAGGGGGCGAAATCACGCACGAGGAACTATCTCCGGCGTCGTGAGGTATTGCTCAAGGAGGGAAGTTGCCTGGTTAAATACAGCAAACAATTCATCCTCCCCAGCTTGAGTGCCTGATGGGGTAGAACTGGGTGAATCTGATCCTTTCTCTCGGTGAGTGTTGCAGACGGTCTCGGGCACCGGCAACTCCTTCGTGGTAAGCGAACTTGTGAGACTTGTGATTCGCTCGATGACACAGATATCCTCCACCTACATTAAAGAAACGAGGTCATTGAATGTCATCAGCCATTCAAAAAGGTATACCTGTCGTGCGCATTTCATCCAAAATTGACAAAACATAGTGAACCCCCGTCCTGCCATGAAAGCATCTCGATTTGTGGTCTTCTCCGATGCATCGACAAATCCGGAAAAGGTCGATAGCAATGTCCGGACTGAATCATCGTTGGGGACGTTGGACTGTGCAGTATCGAGAAACGTTGTGCCGAACTTAGTAGCTTGTGCCCAAAACGTGTTAGGATCGACGACATCAGGACTCGTGTGCAAGAGACATGAAAGTGCGAATGATCGAATGTTGAATACGGCCAGTGATGCCAGAGTAGATGGAGAAGACGACGTAGATTTCGCCAGGATTGTATATGCGGAGGTCAGTAGAGAATCCCTCTGCTTCTGTGGTAAATTGGGAAGTGACGGGATCCATGTGAGTAAAGTAGTTTGGCCGAGAAGTGCCTTTGAAAAAAATCCAAGTATTGTAGCATGCTTTGAAATCGTTATAGTTGTGGATGACGTTCTAGGCGAGATGAAGTGTTGAGAGAAAGATGCCAGGCTGTGTAGCAGATATGTGGACAATAGACTCGATAAAATGGGATCTTGCAGTGTTCCAGATGGTGGGAGAGGAAGGGAAAGGGTATGTATAAAGTCTGACGGACTGAGTTTCTTCGGAATGGTGGCTCTCTTCTTTGCGGGAGGTTTCCTTGAATAATCGGGACGATATAGAGCGCACAAGTGTCCATGCATCTCTGCCAATTCTATTAATGCTGTCTCAAACTGCCCACGAGATATTCAGTGCATATTGACAGCAGATAAGGAAGCATCGGATACACGCACCATCTCCAACGAGACCAGCTTTCCAACAAAGCTCAATGCTGCTCGCTCAACATCAAGGTCTCCAGACCCTAATTCGCGCAGCTTACGGATGGAGGTTGATATGGACGTAACAGACGCTTGTACATCAGACAGAGTCGCGCCGTTCTTGCCCAATGACGACACTCCTCCTTCTGCAAACCGCTTCCATCCCGACTGGACGACGACCGCAAGACTTTGTAAACCGCCATTAACAGCACGCATAGCTGCGAGCCGACATTCCTCCCCGTCGATGTTGTGGCCCCGCGGGGGACCAACCGATGCTGTCGCCTTGCGTTTTCCAGCTGCGTTCGAGATCACAAGCGTGGTGCCAAGCCGGTCAGCCAAGTCATCTGGTGAGACTACTGCTGGTTTCTTTCCTGTGACCCTGCTCGCGCGTGTGGGCTCCCTGCGTTGTAATGAAGCTGGTTTGGCTGTAGGCATCTTCACTGTCGAGATTTAGAACTTTGTGGTACGCGTTGAGTCACGTGACGTTCTCTCACCTGAGTCAAAAAATATGGTCAAGTCGCTTGGATATTCTCTGTTTCGGTTCGTAGGCTCAATATGTGATCCAGATTATTCCAGTGCGGTGTTTTTCCTGTGGAAAGGTGATTGGAGATAAGTGGAACAACTATCTCGAGCTGCTAGCCAAAGATATGAGCGAAGGGTAAGCGACCTCCAGGTATCACACATCTGATCACTTAAATGTGCCCAATAAGCGATGCGCTTGACGAACTACAGCTAAAGAGGTATTGCTGCCGTCGAATGGTTCTTACCCATGTTGATCTCATCGAGAAATTGCTCCAGTATAATCGTGCGTCGCCCATTCCGATCCTGTGTTGTTTTTGCTCCCAATGGCCATTCATCGCTGATGTCCATCCGCACAGCTATGGAACGATCAAAGGAGAAGGCCAATTTTCTCCAATAAAATAATTTACATTTCATTAACTCCCTTGTCACCTACCCTCAACGTGTGGAATAATGGCACGCTGACCTCTTTTTTCCACCGTTGCCACGCTGAACTGCGGAAACAGATAATAATGCAAACGCCACCTAGATGACTGAGATCTGAGATGTCAAAGCGATGATTCAACAACCTTTGTCCCAGGCCACAGCGAATCGCTCATCGTCCATTCAGCGCTTTGACCGACTTCATTATTCTGGGCCACAATTGGTTGCAAAATGAACAAGATTGTTCATACATGCCACTTTTTGGCCACGCAGCCACCATCCGCCCGGCCAAAGCATGGCCCCCCGACTCTTGCCACCGCCAAAGCGGACAACCTCTCGCTCATATATAAACCTCCCAATGAACGCCCCATCTTCCCATTCACCGCACTCATACAATCCAACGCCAGTCGCTCAATATGGTTCTTACCTCCTCTCCGAAGAAACAGATCACCGTCTACGATCGCCTGCTCAACCCTGGCAGATATAAGAGGACAACAACAATCCCAATCCAGACCGTCATCTCTGTCGGAAGGAACAGTGCCGTGGTCGACTCGCCGCTCAGAGCGACCGGAAGCAGGTCTGTCACGGTCGACTCACGACTCAGGGCGACCGAAGACAGGTCGGTCGCGGTCGACACACCGCCCACAGCGACTGGAAGCCGTTCTCTGGCACCCAATCGACGAAGGCAGGAACCAGAGCCGAAGCGCATACGACACTTGTATTACAACAGCCACTTCCCCTGGTCCGGAGGCGTGAAGGCGCAAATTCCTGCACGTCTTCCTTACATAAATGAAGGCTACGACGACCCCTACCTTTACCTGTCCTTTCTCCATCCCGAGCTCCGCTTTGACTTCAACTACAACACGCACTTCCGCGTAAGTTCCCGTCATTCTTTCACCTCTCGCTGATGCTTACATGTCAAATTTCCAAGGTTTCCGATTATGTCGAAGTCCGCATGTTGGACATCCGTAGCATGACCTGGGGCCCTTGGGAACAGGCTGTCGTCATTGGCAAGCCGGTCCAGTGTGCGTATGAAACTATAAACCACCCCCTCGTCGCGTACCAAGTCCAAATCGTCGACAAGACCTTAAAAAATGAACCCATGTTCTGCTCCGTCTTCTCCTTCGCTGGCGAGATTCGCAGCAACTCTTATTACACTCCCTCCGCAAAGTATGAATTCGACTTTCGTGCCAGGGCTGCTTTCAAGATTCTCAACTCCCTGGTGGGCACACACTCACCACTGCACCAAACTAACCTAACCTCTAAAATAACTGCAGCACACCGTGTTCGTACGACTGCCACTGGTCCCCACAGACGCTGATTGCCGCGAACTCACCAATACATACGTCCCGGCCCGTATTGTTGTACGTCCCCGTCTCATCACACTCGGCCACCCGAACTAACCCACTCCACCTCCTCCAGCGCAGGATGTTCCAAGGGGAACATGCCGTCATATGCCGCAAAACCAAACGCGACCCCAACGACCACGACCGCTTCATAACCATTGTCTATCACCCAGCCTTCACCCCCGCAACTCCCCCGTCTAGTGTCTGGCACTTGATTTCCCGTCGCACTATCAACGTATCTGCCACCATCTGCCCATGGCCGGCTTCTGCCCACCCGGCAGGCTTCTGCACAGGCACCTGCGTCCAAGACGACGTGC